>JABUQX010038070.1:10000-15000 GCA_015478945.1 Trachelipus rathkii
CCTAGTCAACCCATAATAAATAATAAAAAAGAATAATACTTAATAAGCCGTATGAGCCTATCTAGACTGTCCCAGTCAACCAATTAATAATTAATAATTATAAAATAATAATTAGCCACATGGTCCCAATAGAATGTCCCAGTCAACTCATTATAAAAGAATAATACTTAAAGAGCCCATGGTCCTTTTACACTGTCCCAGTCGACAATAAAATTAAAAATTAAGAAGTCGCATTGATCCCTCTAGAATGTCCCAGCCAACCCATAAAAATTAAGAATTAAGAACAATTTTTAATAATAATTAATGTAAATAATGAATAGTATTTATAATTAAGAAGCCCCATGGGCCCTATTAAGACTGTCCCAGTCAACCAAACAATAATTAAAAATTAAATAAAAGTCGCATTGTCCCCAGTCTAGAATGTCCAGTCAAAATCCATATAGTTAATAATAAGAATAATAATGAGAATAATAATAATATCTAGGACTGTCCAGTAACCCATAATAATTAATCATTGAAAGAATAATTTCTTCTTAATTATTAATTGTTATGGGTTGTCTGGGAAAGTCTAGATAGGCCCATGCGGCTTCTGAATTATTATTCTTGTTATTAATTTTTGTTGGTCGACTGGGACAGTCTAGTTAGGCCCATGTGGCTTCTTAATTATAATACTATTCATTAATTACATAATATTTTTATTAAAAATTATTCTTAATCCTTAATTTTTATGGTGTTGACTGGACCATTCTAGAGGGGCCATTGCGGCTTCTCAATTATTAATTTTTGTTATTGGTTGACTGGAACAATCTAAAAAGGACCATTGCGCTTCTTAAAGTATTATTCTTTTTTATTACGAGTTGACTTGGGACAATCTAGCAGGGATCATATGGGCTTTCTTATAATTGATTATTTTTTTTAATTATAATTATTATTGATTACAGGGACAACATAGATAGGCCCATACGGCTTCTTAAGTATTATTCTTATTTATTATTTATTATGGGTTGACTGGGACATTCTAGAAGGCAATGCGGCTTCTTAATTATTAATTTTTTATTGGTTGACTGTGACAGTCTAAATAGAGGACCATGCGGCTTCTCAAAGTATTATTCTTATATATTATGGGTTGACTGGGACATTTCTAGAGGGGTCAGGCAAGCTTCTTAATTATATTCTTAATTATTATGGGTTTGACTGGGACAGTCTAATAGGCCATGCCGTTTCGAATAATTATTCTTATTAATTATAATGGATTTGACTGGGACATTCTAGAGGGGCAATGCGGCTTTTAATTATTATTATTATTTAATTATTGTTTGGTTGACTGGGACAGTCTAGGTAGGCCCATGTGCAGTGGCGTAAATAACGCCCCGCAAGCCCGCGGTGCGGGGGCGCACGGAGCCAGAGGGCGCACGACGGGCAGAGGGATGAGCACTTTTTTCGATGAAAACTCCATAATGAAAGCAGTCTTTCTCTCTCTCTCTCTCTTCTCTCTCTCTCGTCTCTCTCTCTCTCTCTCTTCCTTCTTCTCTCTCTCTCTATATTATATATAAATATATATATATATATTATATATTATATATATATATATATATAAATATTACTGATATATACATAGACTGTATATCTAACTAGAATATATGTATACATCTATTTATGTATGTAATATGGTTTCGAGGTTCGATTGAAGGGGAGGATTCAATATTTGGCTCGTGCTACGCCCAAATTTTCACCCACCCTAAAAATGGACATAAAATCGGATATCAGCTGATTTTGACCCTTTAAACACCAAACTGTAACTTTTTTTGGCCTCTAAAACTTTGTTTTCCGGTGTTTTTCTTTTTCTGTAGTCATTTTTTTAAAAAATTCAATTTTTCAAAAAGCATGTTTTTTTGACATTTTCGTATCAACTTCCAGAATTTTTTCGAAATGACTTCAAACTTGAAATATGCATAGATGGGTCCATTACCTACAATAGTACAGAAGTACATTTTCGATTTTTGAATTTTGCTGCTCAGCGTTTGTCCAATTCCAAACCCATTTTTTTTTGGATTTTGAAATGAAAAATTGCGATATTTTTTTCCGTTTTCGGGCGAAGTGGGAGAAATTTTTCAAGGCATATGTAGTCGGGGGAGAGGCACATTTTATTACTTAGATAATTTCTTTTTATATGCATTAGTTTTGGATTTGTTCTTTCAACAAATTTAAAAAAAAAAAAAATTTTTTGGAAATTTTTTAAAAATTTTCTTTTGAGTATACAAAAAATTATTTAAGTAAAAAAGATGTATCTCGCCCAACTATACAAGCCCTGAAAATTTGATGTTGATCGGATAAGTAGAAAAAAAATATATCGATATTTCACTTTTTCAAAAATTTAATTGTTCCAAAAATGAAATATTGAGATTATTTTTTTTTCTAATTATCCGATGAACATCAAAATTTCAGGGCTTGTATAGTTGGGAGAGATACACCTTTTTTACTTAAATAATTTTTTTGTATACTCAAAAGAAAATTTTTAAAAAAATTTCCCCAAATTTTTTTTGAAAATTTGTTCCAAGAACAATCGAAACTAATACTAACAGAAAAATTCATTAGTTATAAAATTGTGCCTCCCCCGACTAGATATGCCACTGAAAATTTCATTCCACTTCGCTCCAAACAGGAAAAATTATCGCAATTTTTCATTTCAAAATCCAAAAAAAGTGGGTTTGGAAATTGGACAACGCTGAGCACAAAACTCAAAAAATCGAAAAACTTCTATGTAACTATTGTAGGTAATGGACCAATCTATGCATATTTCAAGTTTGAAGTCATTTCGAAAAAAATTCTGGAAGTTGATACGAAAAATGTCAAAAACATGGGTTTTGAAAAATTGAATATTTTGAAAAAATTACTACAGACACAGAAAAACACCGGAAAACAACGTTTTAGAGGCCAAAAAAAGCTACAGTTTGGTGTTTATAGGGTCAAAATCGCCTGATAATTCCGAATTTTATGTCCATTTTTAGGGGGTGTTAAAATTGGGCGTAGCACGAGCCAAATATTGGATCCTCCCCATAAAGTTAATTTCACTTATATTTTGAACTGTTTATTAAAAATCATCCTAACTTCAACAAAGAGCTCTGAAGTAGTTGAGGCGACAGCATTAAGAAGACAAATGTCTACTTTTCACTTCATTTTAATGCTTGTGTTTCAAAGCAAAATTTTGGAAAGTATTAACATCACTTATAAAACACTCCAAAAATCAGACATATCCCTGGATGAAGCTTCCACTCTTTTAGAAAGTTGTGTCACCAAACTAAACCAGTTGCGGGGAGAGTTTTACCAAGCTAGTGGAAGAGGCCCAGGAAATTGCAAGAAGCTGGCAAATTGAGACTTCATTGCCTACTAAACGCAAAAGCAAAGTGACAACCTTCTTTGATGAGCTTTCTAAAGATGTTGACTTCATTGATCCTTTGCACATTTTCAGGGTGAGTTTTTTTTACAGAGCCATTGATATACTAATAGGCCAAGTGAATCGGAGGTACCAGAGTATGAGGAAGGTGAAACAGATGTTTTGCTTTTTGAGCCCTACAGCCCTTACAGAACAAACAGATAAAGAGCTCATGGAGTCTGCTGACAAGTTTTACAAAAAATATGAAGCCGACGTGACAAGTTCTTTAGTTACGGAAATTGTCCGCTTCAGGAATGTTTTGGCAAGTGAAATAAAATAAGAAAAAAAGACAAAAAATAATACAATTGGCAAAAAATTTGCTGATTGAAAGTATGTTGCCTTGTATTTTTCCAGACGTGTGTACAGCTTTTATAATGTTTTTCTGACACTCCCAGTAACTTCATCATCTGCTGAGAGATCTTTTTCAAAATTAAAGCTAATAAAAAGTTATTTGAGAAGTACCATGACGACCGTAAGGTTAAGTGAATTGGCTGTACTTAGCATAGAATATGATCGGACTCGAGCACTGGACTTGGAGAAATTAGTGTGAACATTTTGTGATCCAAAGAGACGAAGGTCATTATAATGAACATTTAGAAGACTATTAATGTCAAAGATAATATGTAATGACAAATGTTGTATTGTTTATTAGTAAGTTTTTGCTTTACTTTACCAATAACAGTAATGTAAAAGTGTTTTAAAAATGCGCATCTCTTTTATATATAAAGAATATATAAACCTCTTTTTCATTGTAAAACACTCTGGCTCTTTTGTAATGCTAATGTGATTTTTCTTTGATATGAACAAGAAAATACTTTTTTTGTCCATTCAAGTTCAAAACTCTATCCACCCCGTCCATTACTAAAGGGGGCGCACAAAATAAGTCGCGGAGGGGCGCAACTAACCTTAGTTACGCCTCTGCCCATGTGGCTTCCTAATTATAATTACTATTCATTAATTACATTAATTATTATTAAAAGTTACTTAATTCTTAATTTTTATGGGTTGAATGGTACACTCTAGATTGTATTCTGCGTCTTCTAACTGTCTACTTTATATATATACTTATATATATATAATATATATATATATATTATATATATATATATATATAATAATATATATTAATAATATATATATATATATATATACTATTATACTATATATATATATATATATATATATATATATATATATTATATATATATATATATATATATATATGATTATATATATCAGGAGATGGCACGAAAAAAAATCAAATGAAAAAAATCAACTGATTTTTTACTTGATTTTTTTTTAAAAATAAAATCATGATTTTTTTTGTATTTTATTATGATTTTTTTGATTTTTTTTTATTTTTTTAATTTTTTTTTATATTTAAGTGATTTAACTTCAATAGAAATAAAAAAATAAAATAAAACTATATATATTATGAAGTTTTAATATATATTTTTTTTCAATTTTTCAACAAACTATTGGCCATTGCTAAACCGTAAGTCATTGTAACATTTCTTTTTAGGTGTTGCTGTTCATGTTTCCATTGTAAAGATTTTGAACCAGAGGC
>JABUQX010038070.1:25000-32500 GCA_015478945.1 Trachelipus rathkii
TGGCGCTGTGTAAAAGTCAGTTGCCAATATTGTTTTATGGGGGATTTTTATGCTAAAAAAAATATATATATATATATATATATATATATATATATATATATATATATATATATATATATATATATATATATATAATATATATATATATATATAAATATTATTTAATATTATACATATATATATATATATATATATAATATATATATATATATAATATATATATATATATATATATATATTTTTTATGTGGATATTTTTATAAAAAATATATATATATATATATATATAGTATATATATATTATATATATAAGTAGTATAGGGAGGGAAACTGGCAGATGCCAGATTTGTAGCTAAATCTGGCAAACCTGGCAAATATATATATATTTTTAGCGACTTTTTAGTACTCAACTACCTTCCTGGCCACTTTTTATGTATGGCGTTTTTAATGGGGGGTTCCGCCCCCGGGGGCCCATTTTTCATATACGTTCGCCAGCTATTTTAGGGGTGTGTATGTTTGGGTGCAGGTGTATGTGTATGTTTTTTGTTACTTTCACCCCGCTAGCACCCTGGGTTCTCCCCCTACCCCCTTTATTCTATTCAGCTTTGCTATGACTTCACGTTCTTTCCTGAGCCTTTTTTTTAACCCTTTTTTCGTCATTTTTATCATTTTATGTATATATTTTCATCGACTTTCTTCAACTCAGCTACTTTCATGAACATTTTTAGCGCTTTTTCCTGTTAAATCTGGCAACCTATAGCTAAATTTCAGGATTTTTAGCACTTTTACTTTTCTTCGACTTTTATCATAATACTAGTTATTATATTTTAAAGGCTTTCTAATACTTATCTACTTTCCTGGACCTTTATTTAGCGCTTTTCCTGCTAAATCTGGCAACCTATAGTTAAATTTCAGGATTTTAACACTTTTTAACCCTTTTTCGGTGTTTTTATCATTTTAGGTATATATTTTTAATGACTTTCTATTACACAGCTCCTTTCCTGAGCCTTTTCTATCATTTTTTCATATAATTCAGGCATCCTATTGGTAAATTTTCTAGGATTTTAATATTTTTGATATATTTTTGCACTTTTTATTCACTTTCAACTACTCATCTACTTACCTAATCCTTTTTTTTAAGTTTTTCCTGTAATTTCATTAGTTAACCTGTTAATTCTGGCCACTTAATGGTAAATTTTTATAATTTTTAACTTTATCGATACATTTTTAACCTTTTTTACCACCATTTCACAACCTTCAGACATCTCAGCTATGTTTTACTATCAAAGGATGTGACAGTAACCGTTAGGCTTAAATACATGCCACATCAATGGGATCATACTAACTATTAGGCTTAAATACGTTCCCCTAGCAACGTTAGTCCTAACACCTGTTAACCTTTCAATCACCTCATCTAAGTTCGTGAATCATTTTTTTTCGGCGTTTTTGACACTTGCGGCGTCACATTAATGGTTTTCGATTTCATCAACGCGTTTGAGTTCAGCTCCGAGCCCCGTCAGCCGCCCGCTGTCCGCATTCCGCCGTCCAGCCGCCCGCAGCCCGCCGCCCGCAGCCAGCCGCCTTCAGCCCGCCCCCGGTTATAATATATAATATATATATAATATAATATATATATATTATATTATATATATTATATATATATTATATATATATATATATATATATATATATATATATATATATAATGCAAGCTAACGAAGACTATGAATCGCATTTCGAATACTCGAACTCATTGCACATATTCAGTGCATCCCACCAACATGATCATCAGTTTGAAACTACTTAATAAACTCAAAGTATGACACTATACGTCTCTTGACTTCTACGTATTTAAATATTTTAAACTTTAACTCAATGCATGATTTGATGTTGAACCAATGGTTATTTAACTCTCATTCCAGAACTGTAACCAATTGGTCTTAGGGTACTTGGAGATGAAATGTAAAGAAGTAATATTTCTATTATCACTACCGGTCAATCTTGATTATCCAAACATAAATTACTTTTATTTTTAATGTGTTGTTTTAAAAGTTTTAGGTAGATAGACATTTCTTCAATCAATGTAAAGTGTTTCACACACTGAAACCGAATAAGATGTATAACCCAAATTTTAGGGATATGACACCCTATAGTATTCACTCTCTATTTAAGCTCTACCTCTCTCTACTTACTCATCTCTCTCTGCTCGTCCTCTCTCTCGTCTCTCTCCTCTCTCTTCTCTCTCATCTCTCATATATATATATATAATTATATATATATATAATAATATATATAGTATTTATATATATATATATATATATATATATATAAATATATATATATATATATATATATATATATATATATATATATATATATATATATTAGTATATTTATTTTTAGTAAGATTTTTTTATTAATTATTACTATGTCAGAGTGTGAATGACACTGAATTGATAGAGATATTTTAAGTTCGTAAGATATTACTGTGTTAACTGATGATGATGATGATGTATTAGAAACGTATGTTTAGGCCAAGTTTTTGCTGAGTCATGATAGGAATGCTTCGATAATTTTGCTAATGCTTACGCTTGATCATAGTTCAAAGTGTTGCTATTCGACTATTAGTTTATATGTCTGTAATTACGCTTAACTTAATAGATACCTATTGGTATTTTATATGGAAAGAACACCTATTCGGATGCTCAGTCTATTTCCAGTGTTCTTGGGATCAACAGCTTGAGTAACATTCGATATATCATATAATATCTCGAAATTTTAAAACTTAGCCAAACGAATATTTTCCAACTCAATAATTATTCCTTTATGTAAGTATTTATTATAAATATGTTGTATCATGTATGATCAGTAATTAATAACTTATTTAAAGTAATTAAATACACTTCCATATAATAATAATAAAGATTAGAAGAAACAAACTGTTGTCTTAAAAGTAGTTTTGTATTTTTACATATATGCGTCTGGTATTAATTTATTCTTAAAATTTTTATCAAGTCATTCATGACATTTTCAGCTAAAATGCTTTCATATATATATAGTATAATATATAATATTATAATATATATATATATAATTATATATATTATATAATATATAATATATATATATATATTAATATATATATAATATAATATAATTATATATATATATGTATTGTGTAATATGTGTGTGTGTGCGTGTATGTGTGTGCGTGTATGTGTGTGCGTGTGTATGTGTGTGTGTGTGTGCGTGTGTGTGAGTGTGTGTGTGTGGGTGGGTGGGTGGGTGGGTGCGTTGTATAGAAGATAAATAACAACAATAACTCAGACCATAATATAAATAAAGTAATAAATAATAATTACATATCATCAGATGTTAAGAAACCTACTTTATGTCCCTTGATACAGTGTGAAACTGAAAATGTCACTCTTTATACCTATAACTCTTATCTAATGTTTGTTTTTCACCCATAACTGTGATTGGCTGTAATATATATGGCTGTCATAGCAAAGATCTTACGGTGTGATATCATTTATTATGACGATATAAGAACAATGGATTTGTTGATGGAATGACTAGTTTTTGATATAGATTCAGGTGTGTGACCATACCTCTTTAAATAATAGCTTTAAGTAAGTTAATAGATTGTTGCGTTGTGATAAGGTATATATCGGTGTATGTACATCATACAGACGAATCCTTACTAGTACTACTACTATTACAATCACTACTACTACTACTGACACTACTGTTAATACTATTACTATTGCTTAAGCCTAAACTATTATACGTGTAAGAGTCCGGAGTTTTCATTCTAGGCATCCGTTCATTGGTTAATGTTTGATGTGAAATACAATGTGCAAGTTTAATGCAAAGTTTTGGTATTGACTCCTCATATCATAACTCTGATTCATATATATATATATATATATATATATATATATATATATATATATATATATATATATATATATATATATATATATATATATATATATATATATATATATATATATATAATATTAAGTTATTTTTACAAATGCACTTACACATATTACTTGAAGTAGTAAAACAATAAACATAACAGATTGGAGTAATCCAATAGGATTCCCTTAGGGTGCGATCACGCTACTGTTTTATTGCTTTACTGTTCTAGGGTCTGTAAAAACATGTTTTTACGAACCCCAAGGACGTAAAGTCGTTCCGCCTGGAGGGATGGAATAGTATGGGGAGGGGGAAGGGCTGATTTACTGCTTTACTGTTTACTATACTGTTTTACATTACTTTACAACCTTCAAAACAGTAAAACAGTAAATCAATAGCGCAATTACCCAACAACAGTGTGAATAATAGGCTTTACTGCTTTACTGCTTTAAGGGTCTATAAAACAAGAACTTTTAGTTATAACAAAACTATTTTAAATAAAAAAATAAAAAATAAAAAATAAAATAAAAATAAAAATAAATAAAAATAAAAGTAAAAATGAAAATAAAATAAAAAAATAAAAATAAAAAATGAAAAAAAATAAATAAATAAAAAATAAAAAAATAAAAATAAAAATTAAAATAAATAAAATAAAATAAATAATAATAATAATAATAATAATAATAATAATAATTAATAATAATAATAATAATAATAATAATAATAATAATAATAATAATAATAATAATAATAATAATAATAATATTATTATAACTTATAATAATAATAATAATAATAATAATAATAATAATAATAATGATAATAATAATATCAATAGTAAAATAAATTTAAATAAGTAAAATTGAAAAATTAAAACAAAAGTAATTTTAAAATAAATAAAATTAAAATAAATAAAAATAAAACAAAATTAAACATATAACTTATAAAATATGTTAGCTAACATTGATAAAGAGAAAATAAGATTTGAATATAGAAATATCAGTCTTAAACCTTTAGAAGACGTAATATCTTTGTGATATGCAGTACAAGTGATGGAGCAGTTATGACAACACCTCTAGGTATATCTAGTTTCAACCCTTTGCATGTTCTCCAAGTATTGAGCCTTCTGCATCATTGCAACACCTAACTTCGGCTATAATGAAGTTATGTTAGAATATATAAATATACCAAGTTTCATCCTTTACGTAATATCCAAGAAGCACCTCATCACGTATCGTTCCTTCTGTATCACTACACCTCGTAGCTTCGTTTACTATGATGTTATGCCTAGGCCTCTACGTATAATTTTATGTTTGGTTAGTGAGAGCTACATGTCTGTCTGTATGTTGTATGCTTGTGCGTATGTGCATTAGCTTGATTGTGTATGTGTGTGTATGTGTGCGTGTGTGTGTATGTATGTGTGTGTGTATGTGTGTGTGTGTTTGTGTTTGCACGCTCCTTGTGGATTATGAGTTAATATGAGCTATTTATAGAATTGAAAACAAAACAATGTGGTGATAGTGTCGATGTACTTAGAAAAGAAAAATATTTATCGTTACATGATGAGACAATATGTCGAGAGAGAGAGAGAGAGAGAGAGAGAGAGAGAGAGAGAGAGAGAGAGAGAGAGAGAGAGAGAGAGAGAGAGAAGAGAGAGAGAGAAGAGAGAAAAAGTAGAGATGAGAGAGAGAAGAATGTTGTATAAGAAAGCCGCATGAGTCATGATAGTATGTTAGGCTTGTATATTTAGGCCGGTTAGGTAATGAAAGATAATGTTAGGCTGAACAATGAATACCTAGATAACTACATATAAATGTATGGTGATTCATATTCTTTGTGCGATATAGGGCTCTTGTTAGAGCATAAATAATAATAATAACGAAAGAGGGGCGAGGGGCGCGTATATGCATTTGTACAGACGTGTATAAAACAACTCACATGCGTTGATGACTGCTTCATCAACGAACGCTCGTGTGCATCAGCCTACGGAAAGGTTACATCCTTCCCATTTATACATAATGGTTTAATACTCAGAGTCGTGAGGTTGACTTACCCTTCATGCTGAATGCCTAACTTTAAAAGAATGCAATATCTTATACCTTACTGAAATATGATTGAGTAAAAAGGGGTAGAGCTTAAATAGAGAGTGAATACTATAGGGTGTCATATCCCTAAAATTTGGGTTATACATC
The DNA here is from genome assembly GCA_015478945.1 of Trachelipus rathkii. Classification (NCBI taxonomy): domain Eukaryota; kingdom Metazoa; phylum Arthropoda; class Malacostraca; order Isopoda; family Trachelipodidae; genus Trachelipus; species Trachelipus rathkii. The sequence goes on from JABUQX010038070.1 coordinate 31,116, forward strand.
TTATTCGGTTTCAGTGTGTGAAACACTTTACATTGATTGAAGAAATGTCTATCTAACTAAAACTTTTAAAACAACACATTAAAAATAAAAGTAATTTATGTTTGGATAGCTGAAGGTCTAACCAAGATTGACCGATAGTGATAATAGAAATATTACTTCTTTACATTTCATCTCCAAGTACCCTAAGACCAATTGGTTACAGTTCTGGTATGAGAGTTAAATAACCATTGGTTCAACATCAAATCATGCATTGAGTTAAAGTTTAAAATATTTAAATACGTAGAAGTCAAAGAGACCGTATGGTTCATTCTTTGAGTTTATTAGTAGTTTCAAAAACTGATGACATGGTGGATACACTGAAATGTGCAATGAGTCGAGTATTCGAAATGCGAATCAATAGTCCTTCGTTAGCTTGCATTAATATATATATATATATAATATATATATATATATATATATATATATATATAATAAAATATATATATATATAATATTATAATATATAATATAATATATATATAATATATATATATATATATAACCGGGGCGGGCTGAGGGTGGCCGGGGGCGGGGGCGGGGGCGGGGGGCGGGGCGGCGGGCGGCGGGCGGCTGGACGGCGGAATGCGGACAGCGGGCGTATGAAGGGGCTCGGAGCTGAACTCAAACGCGTTGATGAAATCGAAAACCATTTAATGTACCCGCAAGCGTCAAAAACGCCGAAAAAAAAAATGATTCACGAACTTAGATGAGGTGATTGAAAGGTTAACAGGTGTTAGGACTAACGTTGCTAGGGGAACGTATTTAAGCCTAATAGTTAGTATGATCCCATTGATGTGGCATGTATTTAAGCCTAACGGTTACTGTCACATCCTTTGATAGAGAGGCATAGCTGAGATGTCTGAAGGCTGTGAAATGGTGGTAAAAAAGGTTAAAAATGTATCGATAAAGTTAAAAATTATAAAAATTTACCATTAAGTGGCCAGAATTAACAGGTAAACTAATGAAATTACAGGAAAAACTTAAAAAAAGAATTAGGTAAGTAGATGAGTAGTTGAAAGTGAATAAAAAGTGCAAAATATATCAAAAAATTAAAATCCTAGAAAAAAAAAATTTTACCAATAGGATTGCCTGAATTATATAAAAAATGGATAGAAAGGGCTTAGGAAAGGAGCTGTGTAATATGAAAGTCCATTAAAAACTATATACCTAAAATGATAAAAACAGCGAAAAAGGTTAAAAAAGTGTTAAATCCTGAATTTAAAAACTATTAGGTTGCAGATTTAGAGGAAAAGCGCCAAATAAAGGTCCAGGAAAGTAGATAAGTATTAGAAAGTCTTTAAAATATATAACTAGAATGATAAAACGTCGAAAGAAAAGTTAAAAAG
>JABUQX010038070.1:37500-41891 GCA_015478945.1 Trachelipus rathkii
AAAGACTTAACAAAGTTTTCACAATCAATTAAAGCCCTAAAAACGATAACGATAACCTGATTGTAAGAATATATGTATAAGATCAAACCCAACAGACCTTAAACACGAATAAACATGAATAAACTAAAAACATTAACAAAGTACCTGCATACTTACAACGGAAGTAACTAAACGTTTGCAATACAGACCGCTACCCTATTTTCACACTTTTTTTCAAAATATCTCTAACATATCACTGTATTTGTTTACATATTAACACGGTTAATTTAAAAAAAATTTATCATAACCTAATTTAATTATCGTACTGACAACCGAAATATCAAGGTAACGTAACAAGTTTTACTATCATAGCTAACCATATAACTGAACTAAGAATAATTAATGTAACAAAAAAAAACAAAAAAAAAACACACCCCAAATTTGACAGAATGTAATTTCATTTGTTTAATCTTTTTTTAAAATAAAAACTTAATATAAAAATATGATTTATTTCATTAAAAAACTTAATTTTTAATTTTTTTAAAAATTTCTTTAAATAAACTTTTTTTTTATACTAAAATTTTTTAACATTTTTTTTATTTTTTTTTTTATGTTTATAAACTGTGAGAACATTTTAACTTTTTTTTTTAAACAAGTGATGAAAAAAAATAAAAACAAAAAAAAAAACAGTAAATTTTTGTGTTCAATAAAATCAAGAAATAATGTTCCGCCGGGGGCCGCCACCACCCTGCCCCCCCCCCTCTCCCAACCCATCCATGATCTTTAGATCTATTGATCCTAACGATCGTATTGACCTCTATATCTATTAGGTGATAGACACAGTAACATAACAAAGTTTGTAAAAAAAAAACCCAACCAAACATTTTAATACCTCGGTAGAGTTTAAACTATGAAACATAACATGACCTTAACTCACACACAACGCCGCACGAATAAACGCCACTCTACATCTTAAGCACAAAAGTTCACATAGCGGGAATTAAGACAATTTACCAGAAATTTGACAAGATAATTTTCAATAAAAAGAACAAATAAATACATAAAAACATATAAGTTTTATTTTAAATATATTAATTCCTGTATACCCTATTATATAGTAAACCACATGTTTCAAGAGTAAATATTGTAGATTATTCATGAGCTATATGAATAAGTTCCTCAGTAGTCGACCTCTTTAAGATTGATGACTTAATTCGTTTTTCATTTTTGACGCAAAACTGTAATATTTTCAGATGAATGAACAGTGAAACCTATACACGTACGCGCGAATGTGTGACAGCATCGAGGGGGTTTCCCAATAGTTGCATACATCAATACTTTTTAAACATTATCAGATTGCGGTGAAAACAACCTCTATTCTATTATAACGCTTCACACTGCACCTCTGATAGATATTTCACCAGGAGGCGATGCATCAGATGACACATACTTATCCTTTACCCAAGCTTCCGCGGTATCGATAATCTTGAAGAATTCTTCAACCGAAATTGAATAAAGGTCTATTATTGCACCGCCGACTGGAATACGGTAATAATCGCTCCCCAATTCCGTTTTTACGAAAAAATATAAATGACACATCGTTTGGTATTACGAAGGTCCTCGTAAAGATATCACTAACATGCTTAGGAGCAGAATGAGACGTCATCATACCAGCACAGCGAGAAATGTCTTACAGATGGAAATCGCGTGCGTAAGCAGTCCTCAAAGGTAATGAGATTCTTTTAACCAATCAGAAGAAAGTAAACAAGGATATAACGCACGAACGAACCATAACGGTTCAAAAGTCTATACAATACACAGCTTTGTTTAAACATGAAACAGCTATCAGATATTTGTATTTCCATATCTAGCCCCTTACTGAGCAATTCCTTTCATATTTATTTGTATTTCATATTCATTAGGGTTATTAGATACAGATCGAGAAACGATTCAAGCTCCGCCCATTTTTTTCGAAGCATTACACACTACCTGTGATTCTTGCTTGGCCCGTTTTCGAAACAATACGCAATACCTTTGATTCTTTTTTGTCACTGGGAAATATAACATTTATTAAAACATTTTGTTTTTGCCTAATATCTTATTCTTTTTTCATTTCTTTTGTCTTCTCTAATATAATGCAAAATAACGCTGATACCCCTTTTATGAGTTTACAGCCCATATATATAAATGTGACCTGAATCAATAGATCAATAGAATAAAAAAAAAAAAGGTTATGGACAGATGGGGCAGAGAGTGGTTGGGAGGTCAGGTTGATTTACTGATTAACTGATTTAAAAATCAGTAAACTATTACGGTTTACTTCAATATTTATTCGAAGAACTATTTTGTGTTGTGTTAATGGATAAAACTTTTGATTATTTTTGTTAGGTTTGGGATAAAACTTGTTATGTTTGCAATTACTTGTTGTCGGTAATGATAATTAGGTAAGGTTGGCTAATGTTATAAAACAAAAAAAAAGAATAAAAAATTAGCAAAAACAAAAATGTTTTAATAAATGTTATATTTTCAGACAAAGAATCAAGGTATCTGCGTATTGTTGAAAACGGGCCCCCGCCCGCCAAGCAAGAATCCAGGTAGTGTGGTAAATGCTTCGAAAAAAATGGGCGGAGCTTGAACCGTTTCTCGATCTGTTAATCTAATAACCTAAATGAATATGAAATACAATACAAATAGAAGGAATTGCTCGTAAGGGCTAGATATGAAAAATACAAATTCTGATCGCTGTTTCATGTATTAAAGCAAAGCTGTACATGGCTATGTTGTATAGCCTTTTAGAACCGGTTATGGTTCGTTCGTGCGTATATCCTTGTTTACTTTCTTCTGATTGGGTTAGAAAGAATCTCATTACCTTTGAGGACTGGCTTACGCACGCGATTTCCATCTGTAAGACATTTCTCGCGTGCTGGTATAATGAACGTCTCTATTCTGCATCCTAAGCATGTTGTGATATCTTTACGAGGACCTTCGTAATACCAACGATGTGTCATTTATATTTTTTCGTAAAGAATGGGGAGCGATATATTACCTGTATCCAGTCCGGCGTGGCAAATAATAGACCTTTATTCATTTCGGTTGAAGAATTCTTCAAGATTAATCGATACCGCGGAAGCTTGGGTAAAGATAAGTATGTTCTCGATGCATCGCCTCCCCTGGTGAAATATCTTGATCAGAGGTGAACAGTGTGAGAGGTTATAATAGAATGAGAGGTTTGTTTCAACCAGCATCTGATAATGTTAAAGTATTATGTATGCAACTATTGGAAACCCCTCGATGCTGTCACATTCGCGCGTACGTGTATATGGTTTCAGCTGTTCATTTCATTCCATGGTACCTCATTGATCAAAATGAAAAACGAATTAACGTCTCTATCTTAAAGAGGTCGACATACTAGAGGACTTAATTCATATAGCTCATGAGTATATCTACAAATATTTACTCTTGATAAACATGTGGTTTACTATTATAATAGGGTAATACAGAATTAAATATTTTAAAATAAAACTTATATTTTTATGTATTTATTCTTTCATTGAAAATTTTATGTTATAAAAATGGAAACTTGTTTTACTTCCCCGCTATGTGAACTTTGTTGCTTAAGAATGTTAAGAAGCTGTGCTGTTTTTCGTGCGGCTGTTGTGTGTTAAGTATGTTATGGTTCATGTTTAAGCTCCAACCGAGGGTAAACTTTGTTATGTTAACTGTTATCCTAATAGATCAAGAGGTCAATAGATCGTTAGATCAATAGATCTATAGATCATGGATGGGTTGGGGAGGGCAGGGTGGGCGGATTGATTTACTGATTTACTGTTTTACTGCTTTAGTGTATGTAAAAATGTAAAATTTTTACGTTATAAGACATAAAAAAAAGTAAAATTTTAGTAAAAAGTTTAAAGAAATAAAATTAAAAATTAAGTTTTAAAGAAATAAAATTAAAAATTAAGTTTTTTAAAAACAAAAAGTTTTAAAGAAATGAAATTAAAAATAAATAAAGGTTTGGGGGTGTACATTATATTCTTAGTTCAGGTTATATGTTAGCTTTATTGATGTAAAAACTTTGTTACGTTAGCATATATTCGTTGGTCAGTATGATAATTAAATTAGGTTATGATAAATTTTTGTTAAAGTTACTATGTTTAATGTAAAATAACAGTGATATGTTAGAGATATGTTTGAAAAAAGTGTGAATAGGGTACGGTCTGTATGCAACGTTAGTTACTTTCCTGTTGTTAAGTATGGTACTTTGTTAATGTTGATTGTTTATTCGTGTTTAAGGTCTGTTAGGTTTGATCTTATACATTATATTCTTACATCAGGTTATGTTATGTTAGCTTTATTGATGTGAAAACTTGTTATGTTAACATATAATTCGCGGGTTTTTTTTTTTTTTTTAT
>JABUQX010038071.1:2500-5000 GCA_015478945.1 Trachelipus rathkii
AATATAGTATATATATATATACTATATATATATTATATAAATAATATATATATATATACTATATATTATATATATATAATATATATATATATTAATATATATATATATATATATATATAATATATATATATATTATAATATATAAATATATATATATATATATGTATATATATATATAATACTATATAATATATAATTTTATATATATATGTATATTAGTACTATATATATATATACTAATATATATATAAATAATATATATATAATATATAAATATATTTCACCAAAGAATGGGGGATCTTTGTGATCTTTGGAAAGGGGAATTGCACTTAAATGTTTATTGCAAATTTAATTTCAGCACACATCGCAGATTATAAAGTCTGTGCATCGATATAATGTTCTGTAAAGAAGTAAAACAATGATTCCACAATTCCTCAACAGGTGGCGGAAACTCTTTGTTATACCACATACACTGTAGACATGGCATTCCACATCTCAAGAAAGTATTGCTCCAAACAAATCGGACGCTGGATCTGCGCGCTGCCTTTTGATCATATTTGATGTTGCTATGTTGACGTCTCATTAGAAAGGCGTTAAACATTTGATATATACCTTATATCTATATATATATATATATATAATATTATTATATTATATATATATATATAATATTATATTATAATATATATATATATTAGTATATATATATATATATATTATATATATAAATATATTATATATATATAACTACCCGCACTAGATAGAAAGTTATTCTCTTAAAGTATAGCTTGAGAATGTTACAAATTATCAGCAAAGTAGTTACTAACCTCATCAACCTCCTTACCGATCGGACCAAGGTTTCTTTTGTCATAGTCGGGAAACATCTCATCTCATCATCGCATATAAAAGTATATGAGGGGTAAAGTGAAGATAGGATTATGAAGGATGATAGGATACGGGAATTCGGATGAGGAAGGGTATTATACCATTTCTAAATTTCTGTCATTGTCATGTGTCAATGGCTCGTATCTCCCCGAGGTAGCGATGATAGAAGCTTTTATTAGAAGGCCTGGTTCTTGTTATGTCTAAGAGAAGGTCTGGTAGTTTAGAGCATTATTAGGTGTTACGGAATTGTTAGTAACGGGTTAGCTCCAGCTTTTGGTGGTTTGTTCATTCTTTTGAATACGATATGATAGACATGCATGAAACCAGCGATTATATGAAAGGAAGAAAACTTGAGGCATATGAGACAGCCGGCAGATATGAAGAAAAGCGGAGAATACTGATCAGATTGTTAATATAGTTCATTGTTACCAAATATTTTTAGGAGTTTTTATAAAAATATGGAAAATGGGTAAGGTTGATTCAAAATGAAAATAAACACAGGAAATTAAAACTGAAGATTAATTAATTTTAATGATTTTAAAACACGAGAGGGTTTCGTGAAGGAACAATGATTAGTGGTAAAAACACATTCCTTGTTCCAAAATATAAATATTAGAACATTATAGAGTAGATTTAGAATAAGGATACATATCAGTTTAGTTTAGCGTCAACAGAGTTGTTAAAATAAGTGATGTTAAGTTTGTCTTCTGATATATCATGGTTTTTCGTTTCTGTCCTTTGATAATCATTGATGAGGTCAGATAGTCGGAGAGAAGAGATGGTGTTGGAGAAATGTTTAAAATGCAATTCATAATTCAATTTCTTTTGTTAGTAATCAAGGTTTAAATTTTATCTCTGAAGATGGTAAGAAAGGATTCTCGATATTATCTACATCTATTTTAGAATTTCTTCAATGGTTGTAATTTCTTTTCAGTATTGCAAAGATCTACTCCAAATCTTACAATATCCGATACTACAACAAACACAAGCCTAACAGGAAGGTTAAACCTGTTTTTTTTTTTTAATGGCTGTTCAAGATTCACGTTCACAAATGATAATGAATGTATACATAATAAGTAGAGCGAAGCATTAAGGAATGGGAGGATATAAAAGATAGAAAAACATCTGATAATAAAAGAAGATACACTATAATTAGAATTATTGATAAAATACACATAGAGCATAGGATATGTAAAATATATATAAAACATTAAAGCTCATAAGAGAATATATTGGTAGAATCTTTTAAATATATATCAACTTAGTTACTAAATTTTCTTTTTTCGATTTCTTAGTTTTAATTTCCTATTTTTTTCTTATTATATGTGGTTTATGTATTGAGTAACACAAAATATAGCAATTACAACAGTATACAAGACTTTCATGGTAATAAACGTACACAAGTAATCAGGATCTATTATATTAATATATATATATATAATCTATTATATATATTATTAATATATATATATATATATATATATATATCACTATATATATATTATAATACTATAGTATAGTATACATATATACCTATATTATATATTTATATATATAATATATTATATATATAATATTTTATATATATATATATATAATATATATATTTATAATA
>JABUQX010038071.1:10000-12500 GCA_015478945.1 Trachelipus rathkii
TTTTACACTCGCGTGTCGATGACGCTACATTTAATGAGTTTTTAATACCAGCCTAAACTTTGAGACGCCACATATGAGATACGAAATCATGAAAAGACCTCCTTAAAATTAAAAATTTGTAGTCGTAACAGAAAATGGTATTGAAAAGGATTATTGAGACATAATTAATTAAAGGATTCTATTTCGCATTCGATAATAACTTAAATTATAGTAATACAAGTATATTATTAATGAGTTTATGGAAAGGAGTAGAGAGGAGTATGGCGTTTCCTTAAAACGCCTCCACTATTCCTGTCATTTAATTTGGAAATGTAAAAATTTCGGAAGAATTAACATTAAAGAAAGTTCTTATCCTCAAAACCCGAACCCCAAACCCAACCACGAGCTCAAACCGCAAAACCAAACGCCGCAAACCCAAACCCAAGCCCGAATCCATTTAAAACTAAACTCTCATCGGCGATACGGGTGTCCTAAACTCAAACCCGAACCCCAACCCAAACCCAAACTTAACGATGCGGAACCCGAACTTGGGACACGAACCGCACAACACTGTAAAACCGCCAAAATTAGACCAGAACCCAAACAAACCGAAACCCAAAACTTTGATAAAAACCCGAACCAACCAAAACCCAAACCCAAATATGGCTGTAAACCCAGAAAACAAACGCAAACCCTAACCCTAATCTCTGAACGCCGAACCCAACCCTTATGACCCGAACCCATAACTTACGACCCTGAACCCTCAACGGCCAGACCGCAAACCCCGATACACAATCGCACAAACACCGAACCCAAACTTAAACCCGAACCCAAAACACTCAAACCCAAACCAACTTACAAGCACGGGCCCGTGAACCGCCAATACGTCACCTACCGAACCCAAACTTAAATCCGCGACCCAAACCCGAACCAAACTTAACCCGAACAGTGCCAACCTGCAAACCCAAACCCAACTTAAATCCCGAACCCAAACCCAATCTGCCACGGAAATCTAGAATCAAACTTAAACCCGAACGACGCAGTAACCCAAACCCAACATTACCCGAACCCAACGCCAAATTCCGAACCCCCAACTTAAACCGACACGACAAACCCAACACTCAAACTCCAAACCCACATAACCCCAAACCCAGAACTTAAGTTACCTTTAAATATCTACCAACCTTTGTTTACACTGAAACATTATGATAAAATGACAAATGTCAATTTTTTTTAATTAAAATAAATTTTTTATTATTATTATTAATTAACTATTAATTACTAATTTAAATTTATTAATACTAAGGAATTTTAAAATATGTGTCAATTTGAAAAATAGTGGATGGTGATAATCAAGAATTTTTTGATAAAATTTTTTTATAAATAAATTTGGGATAATAATCTTTTTATTTTTCTATTACATAAAAATTATAATTTTACTTAATTTTAATTAGTTTAATTTTAATTAATTAACAAAAATTAATTTTTATTAATTTAATTATTAAATTAAATTAATTACTAAACATTCTAATATAGCTACGATTACATTTTAACGCTAAAGCTCCTTCTTACTAACGCTTTAAAAACCTGGCGTTTCTGACGTTTGAAAACCTGGCGTTTCTGACGTTTGAAAACCTGGCGTTTCTGACGTTTGAAAACCTGGCGTTTCTGACGTTTGAAAACCTGGCGTTTCTGACGTTTGAAAACCTGGCGTTTCTAACGTTTGAAAACCTGGCGTTTCTGACGTTTGAAAACCTGGCGTTTCTGACGTTTGAAAACCTGGCGTTTCTGACGTTTGAAAACCTGGCGTTTCTGACGTTTGAAAACCTGGCGTTTCTGACGTTTGAAAACCTGGCGTTTCTAACGTTTGAAAACCTGGCGTTTCTGACGTTTGAAAACCTGGCGTTTCTGACGTTTGAAAACCTGGCGTTTCTGACGTTTGAAAACCTGGCGTTTCTGACGTTTGAAAACCTGGCGTTTCTAACGTTTGAAAACCTGGCGTTTCTGACGTTTGAAAACCTGGCGTTTCTGACGTTTGAAAACCTGGCGTTTCTAACGTTTGAAAACCTGGCGTTTCTGACGTTTGAAAACCTGGCGTTTCTGACGTTTGAAAACCTGGCGTTTCTAACGTTTGAAAACCTGGCGTTTCTGACGTTTGAAAACCTGGCGTTTCTGACGTTTGAAAACCTGGCGTTTCTGACGTTTGAAAACCTGGCGTTTCTGACGTTTGAAAACCTGGCGTTTCTGACGTTTGAAAACCTGGCGTTTCTAACGTTTGAAAACCTGGCGTTTCTGACGTTTGAAAACCTGGCGTTTCTGACGTTTGAAAACCTGGCGTTTCTGACGTTTGAAAACCTGGCGTTTCTGACGTTTGAAAACCTGGCGTTTCTAACGTTTGAAAACCTGGCGTTTCTGACGTTTGAAAACCTGGCGTTTCTGACGTTTGAAAACCTGGCGTTTCTGACGTTTGAAAACCTGGCGTTTCTAACGTTTGAAAACCTGGCGTTTCTGACGTTTGAAA
>JABUQX010038071.1:15000-20000 GCA_015478945.1 Trachelipus rathkii
ACATACACCGGAAACAGGAAAGTAGTAGAAAAACATGAACGCAAGTCGAAAGAAAGCCCTACCGTCCCCTATATCCCTTAAGTGAGAACTGTGCAGTCAGAAAACCACCTAGGGTTTTCACGAGACTGCGACGAAACCTCACTGTGGTATTTCGTCAGAATATGGGGGTTCATCCCTGGAACAAGGGCGCCACGACCATACCCCTCAATATAATCCCACCATTCACTCCTATTATGGCGCCTTTCTTCTGCGACTCTGCAAACCTCATATCCTATCCTTCAGCGCATTTCTTTACTGGACTCAATCCAGTTTTTTCTTCTTGTAGTCCCCAGCTGGATCGGTTTCCAGTACACTCACGCACTTCTCGTTTAACCACGGACTTAATACACGCCTTTCACATGACCGAACCATCTCAATGTATCGTCCTTAATTCTCATTTACGCATTTCTTCACACCAAACAACTCCCTAATGAGTTCATTCTCATTTTAGCAATTCTTCTCACTCACACCTAACACGTGGCCCTAAGATTGACCATCTGAAACACGTTGTACATTAGATCTAAATCTCTCTTATTCCAGACCATAGTCCTCACTACTATACATTAACACAGGTAGCGCATCAAAACTTAGCCTCTTTATATCTCCACCAAGGTTTTAAATTGCACCAGCCACCTTCTCTGCCACTTCGCACTTTCTCTACACTGCTTCAGTAGTAACAGAGCCTTTTAACGCAGATTAGCAAATGCACGTTTTATACGTACACGTGTGCACCTATTTACATACCTAAGTGCCCATGGTTATGTAAGCGCTTGCAATTCACAGGTCCAAAACGTGAAACCCATTTGCTCACTAATATGTTGGATTTCTTCAATAGGTCATTGTCGTACATGCGCTGTATGGCAATGATAACGGAATATTTGCTGCCACATAATTGAAGCCGTGGCCCTCAGTGAGCTTTGTTTCAAACAAGAACGGCGCTTTGGCTTGCCATAGCAGCAACGATGAAACAATGGACCTATTGAGAAAACCATTTGGTAGCAATTGATTTCACGTTTTGGACCTGTGAATTGGCCTCCTAGATCGTGCGATATCAAACCATTGGATTATTTTCTTTGGAGTTACGTGAAGCACTGTCTTCGGGATAAGCCAGCCTGCATCGACGCTTTAGAACCACCATTGCTCGCGTTATTCCGCGACATAGCCGTCAGCTATGCTCGACGCGTCGTCATAATTGGACCCTTAAGATTGGACCATTTAAACCGTAGTCGCGGCCACATTCAAATGAGATAATCTTTAAAAAGTAAATGCCATACATTGTTCTTTCGACTCATAATAAACTTTTCACCATAAGATTCAATGCTATGCCGTTTTATTTCCATCGTAAAAACAAACCTCCAAATGATCACCCAATATAATATATATATATATATTATATATTATATATATATATATATATATATATATATATATATATATATATATATAATTAATATATATATAATATTTTCTTATATATATATATATATTATATATATATAATATTTATTTTTACTATAGTTCTTCATTAAATATTTTAATTTATTTTACTGTAGTTTATGTTTAAATATTTTTTATTTAATTTTTCATTTAAGTTTTAGCTTTGAATAATACATGGACGAAATGTTCCGAAGTCTGGTTTGATCTACCGTCCGTCGGGATGGTTGAGAAAATGAGAGAGAAGAATAAATTGTATTTAGGCTTAATGGATTTGCAACAGGCGTATGACAGGATTATTAGGGAAGCTCTATGGCAGGTGTTAGTGATATATATGGTTTTGGTGGTAGGCTTCTGAATGGAATCAAAAGTATGTATGACAATAGTGAAAGAATAAATGGAGTGTAAAGGGATTGGTTTAATATTAATAGAGGAGAGAGGCAGGGATGTGTTATGTCTCCTTGGTTATTCAATTTGTATATGGATGATGCTATAAAAGAATTAGAGTTAGGGGTGGCAGAGGAATGTCTTAGAATAATGGAGAATGGAAGAAAGTGGAGGGTGTCCTACCTCTTATATGCGGATGAATTTTTTTTGTGTGGCGAATCTGAAGAGTTTGAGAGGATTGATAGAGAGATTTGGCAAGGTGTGTAAAAGGAGGGGTTTGAAAGTAAACGTAGGTAAGAGTATGGCTATGGTTATGAGTGAAGACAGTCCTCGGTGTGAAGTTATGTTGAATGTTGAGCAACTGGAACAAGTGTCTGAGTTTAAATATTTAGGTTATATGATGGATGAAAAGGGAACGGATGATGCAGAGTATAGTAGGAAAGTTGTCAATGGTAGGAAGGTGGCTAGTGCAATTAAATCCTTGATGGATGCAAAGGAACTAAGTCTTAACTGCGCTAGGGTCTTCCTTGAGGGTATGTTGTTACCTGTGTTATGTATAGTAGTGAAACTATTGGGTCTGGAATAAGAAGTATGATCTAAGAACAATGTTCAAATGATAACGCTTAGGACGTGTTTAGTGTGAGAGAATTGATAAATGGAATGAAACGCCATTAGGGAGTTTTTTTGTGTGGTGCTGAAGAAAGAAGTAATGAGAGAATAAAATGAAGTAGTTGAGTGGTTTTTGGTCATGTGGAAAGATGATGATAGTGGTTGGTTAAGCGAAATAAGTGGTGAGGTGCCTGGGAATCGACGCGGCTGGAAAAACCGATTAAAGTATATGAAATCAGAAAGGAATGCCTGAAAGGCGAGAAATGTAAGGTTCTGGCAGCGGCGAAATAATGTGCATAATAGAAGTGAATGGCGGATTTGTGAGTTGGGGGGGGGGGGTATGGTGTGCCCACACTGGGTCAAGGATGAACCCTACATTGCGAGATGTCATAGTGAGCTTGAGTCGTCGCAGTCCCGTGGAAACCCTAGGGTTGGATTTTTCCTGACTGCGCGAGTTTTTCATTTAAGAGTATAAAAGGGGAGGTAAGGTGGGCTTTCTTTTCGACTGCGTCATATTTTAAATATTATATTTCTTTTTTTCCAGTGCCTGTTAAGCACCTTACCCCCCGTCTGGGAAAAAAAGGTGGTGTGATGATATTTATATATATATATATATATATATATATATATATATATATATATATATATATATATATATATATATATATATATATATAAATATAATATACTATATATATATATATATATATATATATACTATATATATATTTATATATATATATATATATATATATATATATTACTATATATATATATATAATATATATATATATTATATATTTATATATATATATATTAATATATATATATATATATATATTAGCTTTAATGAATATATGGAATAAAAAAGTAATGTGCTCTCTGGAAGGTAGACGAAGGGAATGCATCTCTCCTTTCCTTACACTCTCTTCAGTCATTCTCCTTTAAGAGTTTCTACTTGGGCGAATTCAATTACAACAGTCCAAGGTTGTAAACTTTGGCTTTTGGGGGGGTGTGCAGTGGATGTCGTAGGTTAGCTAGATTAACTACAATAATGTGACCCAATTAATTAATCAGTTTGGATAAGTTTATTGGGTCTCATAACTATTATCGTGTTGTAATATACATGAGTTATTATGATAAATTAATATGGATGCGAATACGATAAGATGATAGCAGTCCAATATGTATTTCCTCCGCGATCCACTTTTTGATAGGCAAACCGGCGTAAGGTGTTTAGTAACTTTGCACTGTCCTACTTATTCACGATTAAAGTGCTTTCAACTCCGGTTCCAGTCTCGCGACATCCTTTACCACTGTCTATTTCCAGAGCATTGAAATTGCCCCGCGTGGCCTGCAAGAGAAATTAATATTTCAAGCTGTTGCAACCAGACTCTTTTTTATGATGCTAGAAATAATGATATTGAAGCAATGGAAATTACCAACAATGAAAAGTAATTCAAAGATTTGAGATTCACGCTCGGCTTTCCACGAATACGCATTTGACATGCAATAGTAAATTGTTAAAGGAATAAATGTTGTTGCATGAAACTAGTAAAGCAACGGCTTTTAATAATAATAAAAATATAATAATTTTTATTATTATTGTATGTCGTCCCTGCACTGATAGAATACAAAATGTTTTGTGTGTAAGAGGGAAAAGCAATATTATTAAGGTTGATTGAGCAAATCGTAAAAGAAAATAATCGATCGCTAAATGACAACAACAAGAATAAACTTTGATTTTTTCGCTATAGGCGTGTGTAGTTGAGTGTGAACGTTGTAGTTCGATTAGTTTTGAAATTTGGCACCTCAGTTTTATCGCTTTATTACAAAGGCACTCTCGATTGGCGGCAATAAACAAATAAAGGAAAATGTCATTCTGTTTTCCCGCTTGAGTTCACAGACTGTCTTTTTTTCTTACACTATCCCGCCAAGGCGTCTCAGTAGAAGCATCTCTCCCTAGTTTACTTATTTTAAAAGGAGGGTTCAACCCTAACCCATATTTTTAATTTTGAATAAAATTTTGACAATATATATATCTATATATATATATATATATATATATTATATATATACATATATATTATATATATATATATATTATATTATATTATATATATATATATATAATATATCTATATATATATATATATATATAATTTCTTAAATAATTATTTATATTATTAATTTTTTTGCAACTGCATTTTTTTTAGTGCATATAAGTAATTAATTCATGAATTTATTTGCAGGGATTTATTTTTGTCTACAAGAGAATGGTGCACAATGTTTCGACAAATCGATCGGCCTTGTCGCTGCTTCTTCGCAAGCTAGTAAGACCTTCTCGGTAATGCCCAGTATCATTATATTTATATTATTAATTATATATTATTATTTTATTAATAGTATTATTTTTATATTATTATTATTTTTTTTAAATATTACCCCATATAGATGATTAATATTATTAGTATTTCTGAAACACTTTTCTAAATTTTAGTGATAGTTCATATTTTTTTTTTAATTAAATT
>JABUQX010038071.1:30000-54517 GCA_015478945.1 Trachelipus rathkii
ATGGAAACTCTAAGCTGAAACTCTAACTCCAGCCATCATTGCTGGTTAATCACTGGAAGAAGACTTTAACTACAGTACAGGAAAGTCATTGGATAATTATTGAATTTGCTCTTTCTCTAAATCATAATGACATACATGGCAGTAAATAAAAGGTAATGACTATTAATATTACAGTTGTCACCACCACTCACGGGCAGAGCCCTATTCAAGGAGGGGGTGTTGCACGCCTCAATTTGGCAGGTTCCTTTGTATGAGCAGTAAATCTACGCATGTCACTGGCTTCACACGCGCTACTCTGTTACTGATGAACTGTGCAGTGCATTGCTTCACTTCAAGCCATCCTACACACAGCTGCCTGCGTTGCAGAATTATGTTGCATCAACTATTGAAGATATTTTCTATTTGTGAAGCCACTTAAAAAATGCGCCTATTCTAGAAAGACAAATTTTCTCTTACGAAAAATAAATATTGCCTGTGGAGTTATAGTCTTAATGTGTGTGAGTTTATTCTCCTTATTAATTTACTCCTTATTTTATGCAGGTAAAAACGAGTTGTACAGTGAAAGTTTCTCCATGAACCAAAGTAATTGTAGATTAGAGGATAGTTAAACATCTGTGTTAGACCATGAAAGAAATTGCGCTGTCACTAGTTGCTCTCCTGGGAATTTTTTTAGTTTGTATGGAACATCCATCTCATACTTCAACGTTTACTTCTTCACAACAAATAATTATCAATCATCCTTTTAACTTCGACGCTGTCTCTACATGCACCAACTCTCGTATACTATAAATACTAAAAATTTGAGTTTATGATATTTAACTGTTAGCCATAATAGCAATATAACTACAATATCAATTTTTTTCATATTATTTCATAAAGAAAAGTTTAAGAGAAATTCGAAATAAGTTCAAGGATGTTCCAATGAACCTCATACTTAATTAGATCTGCAACATTGGCAAGTGATGGAGTTTGCAGTTTTTTCAATCTGAACTTCCTCTACTAATTAGGCTGTGCCAAAAACAGACCATAATTCTTTTGATGTTTATCATTTTACTACTACTACTACGAGTATGGTAGATTCACCATGTAACACAAAATATGTCTCTTTTTCTTTTCCCCCTTCTTCTTGTGTATTTTTAACGCTGATTTCATTCATGCTCTTCTTCTCTTTTCTTTTTATCATCGATAGTCTGAGAAATAATCCAATATTTGCATTTCGCCATTATTAGTAGGTTGGTATGCAAACATGTATAGGTATGTAAGACAATTTTATATTACATAAGCTTTTACTTTTATTTTAATAAAAAAGGTCAAAATAATTTTTTTAATTTAGAATTTAATGGATTGTATTCATAAGAAACAAAAAAAAAACAATAACTTGCAGATGATAAAATTCCTAAAATATTTTATAAAGTGCTTTGAGGATCTAGCTCTTCTCTTGTGAATAGTTTGGTCATTTCTAATCGAAGACAACATATAGTCACCCATCATTGAACTATCCCATGTCCCTGATATCGTCTTTCCATTGTTTGAATATCCTGGTGAAATCGTTCACCATGCTCATTACTGACATCCCCTAAATTCTCCCGAAAAAAGTCCAAATATAAATGCATAAAATGTAACTTTAATGACATACGACATCCCATATTTTTATGACATTCACTGAGTCTTTCTATCAGCTGTACGTAATTGGCATCTTTATGGTTTCCAAGAAATCCTTGAACCATATTACGGAATAGACATAGGCCGGATTTTTTGAAAAGTTTCTCTTCCGAAATCTAAAGCCTTTACAAATTGCTTGGCTAATCCTAATTATATGAGGAGAGGATATAGCAAAACCTTTTCCAGGCTGGATATTGAAGCTTGTCTCCTACTGGCGATTGAAATGAACCCTGGCTGTATCTGTCCCGACGTCATTTAACAATAAAATAATCGTGATGATCAACACTTTCCCATAAACAAAGGAAACAAGAATATTAAGTGAATCCTCCTTGAAAACCTAATAAAAATTCTAGAGCTTTGTAATCTCCACTCATCTAATTGAAATTTAGCATAGCTACACATCTTCATAAGTAATTTTTTTAACATTTTTCTACCCTTCCTCTTTCAATTTCGTACTGATAGTTGAGCATATATGTCACATGGATGGATATTAGATTTCCGTTTGTAATATTGACAGCTTTTAAGCTCGTAATTTTGAGCTGCCTCTCGTTGAACACCACACCATTCAGCAAGGTTATATTCCATCCCCCAATAGCTGGTAAGCTAATGTATACCCTCCTTCAACTTCTGGGGGCAGTAACAGGTCCCACGGCTCATCCAATGCTTAGGATTTGTGTATGTCTTATTCGCTGTAAACAGTAAACCCTGCAATATTTTATTGCAAATTCCCATTCCATGCAGTCCTTGAACGTAAGAAGTTCTGCTCCTGACATAGGTAAGTTCTAAATCTCGAATTACATCAAGTTCTCTTTAATTGGAAAAGTGAGAACTAGTCTCGAATTCTGCACACATTTGATCAGACCAATTATTTTCCGAGTGCAGCAACTCTGTTTCAAGGACCATGTCATCTTCCTGAACAAAGAAAACAAAGTTCTTAGACATATGTCTAGTTTGTCGAAGTTACAATTTTTTTTTTATAAAAGAATAGCAAACCTAAACTTTTTACTACATAAGAAAGTGGCGAGGGCGGCTCGTTGGTTTAATCTTTCATTATGAGGAACGGGGATATTGATGACGGTCTGGGTGTGAAAGAGCTTGAATTCCTTTTACTTTTCTGTACTTTGTAACATCCACCATACAGAAGTAGCAGTCACTATTGTGATCCTCTTCTCTCTAGGCACGAATAGCAAAAAACAAGCAATCAGATTTCGTCTTGTCACTGGCCTTTTAGCCATTCTTTAGAGTATATTTTCAACTTCCACATATAATATGCAGGTCCCAAGGCTTCTATTGGTCACCTAAAGGCATTCCAAAATAAAAATCTATAATTGTATCTGGGCAATATTTATACCCTCCTCCGTCAATTCATTCTTGGTGACAACCATACGCTTTGGAACCGGAGCCTACAAGCTATTCAATAAACCCCATACGAACAATGCGTCCCTGGTGATTTAAATGGGTTAAAATCCTGTACAACTGAATTGGACCTGATTTACCGATTTGAATAATACACACGCAATGAAGACCACTCTGAAAATAATAAGCCAGTAGTTAGCACTTTCAATGACTTGTTCACATTTGAATTCTTCATTGTTTTTAGATTAAAGTTGGCGCTATAACTTTTCTTCTTAACGCCTACACTATTATTTAGTATATAATAGGGGTAGCTATATATGGTGATCTTTATAGCTCACATCACTACATCTAATATATATATAACCTTATACGTATATTATACTATTCCTACCTATTTGGCTATAGCCAGGGTAATATTCTACTGATTATTAGCTACTTTTTATATTTGTCATCTCATCATTGTTGACGTATATCGCTATCATTGCTGAATACTTACTATATATATTATATATATATTATATGTCGATTTATAGTATATCACTATTATTATATAGACTATTAGGTCACTATACACCTGGAGGTATTATATAGCTAGCCTATTAATACTCACTACTAGCTCAGTTGGTCCACTGATCTATACTATTATCTCTATGCCCACTATACTTTGTCACTAGTTATATATATATAATATATTAGTTATTTACTATATACGGATTACTTGTTATATATATAATACTTAGTCGGCTCATATATATTTATATTATAACATAGTAGTAACCTATATATGTACGTATATACACTTATATATATTACCCTTATCATATAATTTATAACATATACGCTATTTAGCGCTCCATATTATGGTGATACTATATAGCATAGTTAGCCATATAACAGTACACTAAGTACTAATATATACACACTATACGTATGAAATCACACTATGTCGTACGTGACTACTGAGTGATTACTATATACCTACCCTGAGTTATGAGTGAGTATATATCGTTATTACATAAGAAGTGGAGTAGGTATATATAATGTACAGTATATAAAAATTTATATATTCCCAAAAAAAGCTGTAATAAAAGAAATGGCGTAAATCGCAAAATTGTCAACTTCTTAAAAGTTGAAATTTGGCGAGCTTGAGAACCTGCAAATTTCAAGCACGACGTTAAATATTTGACACGAATGGGAATGTATTTTCCGCTTTAACGCACCTAAAGAACCACAAACAATTAGTTCAGTTAAATCGTTTAACGTCTGTGAAATGGTAAAAATGGTCAATGATAGAAAAAAATAGTAGCATTTTCGGAATCAGTTTTAAAATGTTACTAAGGAAAAAAATATATATGGAGAAGCAAAATATTTTTATAATTTAGTTGCATTGTGATTGAACTAAATTACTAAAGCATAGGACTTGTCTCTTAAAAAGGTTACATGACTTATTTGTGAATCTTTTGAAGCTACTTTACTTGAAAACTCATCAGTTATCAGATCAACCTCCACGACATCCCACATTAATCATTCGATCCCACATCTCGATCATGCGCACCTCACGGGTTAATACTATCATAATGCATATTACTAGGTTTTATTTTAAAACTATGCAAAAATTAATTACTAAATAATTCCACATGCAAATCGTCGATTGTAGGTCAAGAATCGGTGATCCCTCATTCATGTGGTTGGAAAATGTGGTACTACAAGGTAATTTTGATTAAAAAAAAGTTTTGGACATGGAGAAGGAGGTGGGAGTAACAATTTTACCAGTACTGTATATAAAATAATAATGATTTTGCCTGAGGTAATGGCCCTGCAAAGGGATGATGTTAAGTCATGATCAAGTAAAGTTCTGAAAAGCTCTCTAAAAGCAATGAGACCTACACTAAAATCGTTTGAAACAGAGAGTTCTGCCTCCCATTCTTACTGGGTATAATGTCCGTAACTGACTGACTATTCAAAAGTTCATATTTGCCGTACGCAGCAATTTAACTTCGACTCCATCTTCAGCGTCTGTCGTGGAAGACTATCGTCTCTCAACGCAATTGGATTACAAAATACCTTCCTCACACATGAAGGTATAATGTTCGTGCACAAAAGCAGCTGAGAAACGCCCAGAAAGAAATTTGAAAATGAAAAGATCACTGAAAGAAAAACAGAAATCGAATGATGGTTGAGTGAAAATGAGGGTCTTAGCTCAGACACGATATCAGAATCTTTCAATATAAACATTACAATATAAAAAGGTTCTCATCAAAATTAAGAATAAGCCCAAGGATACTCCTAACAGTTAAACCCTACGAACTTTCATTATAGAATGGACATTTTAACCTGAAAGATATTATTCATATTAATCCTGAAAACGACATACAAGGCGTCAGGACAGCAATCTATGACTTTCCTTTGAAATCTTTATTGCTATGTATTTATATTGTAGGTATTAAAACATAATCTATTTCAGAGATGGCCATCCTTTTCAACTTATGTGCCATTTTCCTAATGCGCCATACTCATGTGTTCCTCCCCCTTCCTCTAAAAAAAAAAATATCAATATTTCATAAAAGTATAGTGTGAAATCCAAAAGAGATTCATGGTTCTAGAGCCATTGTTCAAAATTTGAGACTAAATTTTAGTAATAACAAATTGTTATGATACAAGAGCTTAAAACAAATTGTTTGTATAATGAATTGAGGCTTAAGCTACGTTACATTTTGACAGCACAAAAAAAAAAAAAGAAAAAATAAGTCCACTACGATATTTTATGGGACACTGGGAACAATACTAAGATTATTTTATATCTAGAACTTCCTCGAATTTTTAACAGTAAATACTCACTTGGTCAAGATCACAAATACTATGGGCCCTTGTGTCAAAACTGCTTCACTCATCGTTTGAGAAGTTTGTAGTCGAAAGAGTCCTTGTTTATACTGTTTAGTGTACCAACGGGTGTTTAGAAATTACATGTTTTTAGTGGATATACCTTTTGAGATGCTTTGCCAGCAAACGTTATTGCGCAAGTCTGCTAGCTTTTTTCTACAAACAATTTGTACACTTTTATTTAGCCAACATTTGGTACTTTAGAATTGTGCCAACAGACAATTAGAGATGCTGCAGCCAATGTTTTAAAAGAACTGTTCAGGGGGCACTAGTAATTCGAGTAGGGGAAAAATTAAAGGGGTTTACTTTATGCGGGTGATTCCTCGACCTTCTGCACACATATAACCCGATGCACTTAAATTTCATGAATTGGAGACTCTCACTTTAATATAAACTATCATTACTATAGTATAGCCAATATACCCTAGGAGTAATATACCCGGGTCGTTATATAATACTATATGGACTCTTTGTTGACAGTTCCAATCTTTGGTGTAGGGGCTACTATTAATATAATAGCTACTATTTTTAACTCACTATATATATAATATCTATACCATAAGCGTTCCGGTGGAAATTATGATGTTTAGTCTAGGGTTATTGATATGAAGTTTGTTAGCGTTAGGACACACAGATTTAGTACCTTTGGGGGGCAGTACAATGGATTTAGGGGCTAGTTTTTATGGCACAGGGTGGATTCAGCGGTATAGGTAGGGCTTGTTTCTAACGCCACAGTGATCAATAATATGTTAGGCTAGTTTTTACGGGCACAGGTGGGGGAACTCCAATCAAAGGGTTTTAGGTTGGGGCTACTTCAAATCTTTCAAAATTAGGTTATCTTAAGTTTTTCGTTATGCAGCTCTCATTAGACACCCCGGGCTGTTTACTCACTTATACTAACTTCATTATTACCTCACCTATTTGACTACTACCTATTATTATTTATATATATATATCCTTATACTTTAGTATGTAATTATATTATTATATATATTAGTAACCCTATGATACACATAATATCATATATTTACTACCATCAGCTATAGTAGTATTGCAGCCCTATACACTATGGAGTGTACCCAAACTCGGTTCCATGTACTGCGACTAATTACGCCGAATTAATTATCGAACCACAAATCTATCCTCTCTCGAAAGTGGACAGAAATATGAGTGCTGTCGAAAAGTAAAATTTTACCATGAATTGAATTGGTTACATTAAATTAAATTTCTGCTATTTTAAAACGCAGCAAAAACTTTTATAATAAATCCTCTGTTGAAAGTTTAATTTTAATTAAGAATAACTAGAAAAACGAATGTGGGCATTAATGTGGGCATTAATTTGGGTATGATAACTTCACGCTATATTTGACACCCGTGAAAAAGTTTTTTTTGTCATCCTTTATTTATATGTATACTATGAGTCCATAAATTAAGAATAGTTTTTAAATAATAAAATTGCAACGAAACATGATAGGGATATAAAAAAAAAGTCTTCAAGTTGAAGGACAGCATGAAACCAAACTTAATTAGTCTTTTTTTGGTTTGAAGTGGTCTAACCGTATTG
Organism: Trachelipus rathkii; assembly: GCA_015478945.1. Lineage (NCBI taxonomy): Eukaryota > Metazoa > Arthropoda > Malacostraca > Isopoda > Trachelipodidae > Trachelipus > Trachelipus rathkii. Next base: position 37,463 of record JABUQX010038071.1, read on the forward strand.
CTCTGCAGTCAGTTGGGTGGTATTTCAAATCTTAACACAAACCATCACACCTAACCTAACCTTACCAAACTTATAGGTCTAACGTCTAATGGAGTATAACATTATTTAGAAGATTAAGAGAATTAACACCAAAAATAATACATTTATAATCTTCAACGACAACTTAATGTATTGATTCAATGGCACGCTGGAGCGATTCCCGTAGGGAATAATTTATGAACGATTTTTTTTCTTTATATGAAATAAATTGAATGTATAATTATTTAACTATTCTCGTTCATGCTTCAAAGCGAGCAAGTGTCACTGCAAAAAATCGTTTGATAAACTAAATGAAGAAATAATAGGACTTATCATTTATTTATTCGAATTTCATATCAATCTAATTTATACGCAATAATAATAATAATAATAATAATAATAATAATAATAAAATAATAATAATAATAATAATAATAATAATAATAATAATAATAATAATAATAATAATAATAATAATAATAATAATAATAATAATAATAAAAATAATAATAATATTAATAATAATAATAATAATAATAATAATAATTTGATATTTTTAAAGAATATCGAAATATCGATATTTTTTAAAGTATCGAGCATCCCACACTACAATACTTGTTGTGATATCTTAACAATTGGCTTCTCTTTTATTTCTAATTGAACACATCAAGGGAAAGAATATAGAGTAATTGTTTCAATGAATCTAAAGAGAAATTTTGGAATGTTTAACGGTAGCTCAAAGGAAGCTCAATGGAAGCTCGAAGGTGGTTCAAATGAATCTCAAATGAGGTTGAACGGTAGCTTCAAGAAAGCTCTAAGGAAGCTTAAAGTAAGCTCAAAGGAGACTCATTTTAAGATCGAAGGAGGTTCAAAGGAATTCAAAGGAGGCTCAAAGTAAGCTCAAAGGAAGCTCAAAGATAAGTTCAAAGAACATTCATGCTCAAGAAAAAAAAAACGAATAAATTTTCATCCAGTGAAGAAAATCAAATTGAGTTAAATCAACTCGTGAGTGTAACTCGAGCCTGGATTGAGCTTAGCTTGAGCCTCACTAGAGCAAGCCACTATTACGAACTAAGTGTTGAAAAGCGCTATTTTTTCAGAATAAATTCTTTACTTGTATTATAGTAATAAATAAATTCTGAATAATAATAATAATAATAATAATAATAATAATAATAATAATAATAATAATAATAATAATAATAATAATAATAATAATAATAATAATAATAATAATAATAATAAATAATAATAATTATTATTATTATTATTATTAATAATTAATAGTTAACTATATATGATTATAATTAATTATTATTATTATTAATTATACACTATTATCAGTGTTTTGTTATCATTTTTATTATTATATTTATAAATTATTATTATATATTATTATTATTATTATTATTATTATTATTATTCCACAATAATCTTATTTAATTTCCGCTTGATTAAAAGTTGATAAGCTTATCAGGTGATTATTCTTCACTTTAATTAATAATTTCCTTTTTTAATATTTTTTTATTTTTTAATTTTTTTATTAATTAAAAAATGTTTATTCTCTCTCTCAATTATTATTATTATTATTATTATTATTATTATTATTATTATTATTATTATTATTATTATTATTATTATTATTATTATTATTATTATTATTATTATTATATTATTATTATATTATATTATTTAATTATTATTATTGTATTATTTATTATTATTATTATTATTATTATTATTATTATATTATTATTATATTATATTATTATTATTATTATTATTATTATTAATTATTATATTATATTATTATTATTATTTTATTATTATTATTATAAGTATTTCTTTTCGTTTATCTCTCTCTCTCTCTCTCTCTCTCTCTCTCTCTCTCTCTCTCTCTCTCTCTCTCTCTCTCTCTCTCTCCTCTTTTTTTCTTATCTTTATTTCTCCCTCTAAATTTGGTCTCGCTTTCTCCCTTTTCATTTTCGTCTTTCTCACTTACTTTCCCCCTCTGCTTCTGCCTCCGTTTCTGTCTCTGTTTCTGCCTCTCCATCTAATTAACAATGCTTCATGGAGAGCTTTTCGAGAAAGGGAAGAGTAGAATTATATGTAAATGACGGAAGGAAAGACTGAGCTGCAGAGCCGGAGCCGGAGAATGGGTCGGATAATAATCGGATTGGTAAGAAGTTGGAGCCCGAGCCGTAGCAAAAAAAAAATTTTTTTTTACGGCAGAACCCCCCAAAAATCTTTTTTAACTATAAGATAAAGAAAATTCTGAGCTAAAATGATAAAGAAGTAGCAGGAGCCGGAAAATTTTGAAATGGTAGAGCCAGAACCGGTTAGAAAGTTGGATATGCTCTATATTGGTAATAAGCGAATTTGGTTTTGCTCTCGCGAACTCCAGAACCTGAATTTCAAACGAAACGTGTGACGAGTTTTTTCGGAACAAAAGCAGTTCTCATTGGAAAATATTGGTGAAAAAAGGAGAAAAACAAATTGTTCTGGTAATTTATTGATGGAAATCACAAAAGGGAGTTATTTCCGAGTCTGTGATGATATAAATAGTGAAACAAAGACATTACTTGATTGCCATCAAAGGTGACTCCGAGGTACCTGTTATTAGAGGTGAATCGGATATCAGCGTCATTTTCAGTATTCGGATCTGAATCCGAATCCTCGAATACTGATGTTGATTTTAAGAAAATAGCGTATATCATATATCATCTGTTAATAAAGAATGAGAGTCCAAACTTCAGATATACAACTTGCCAAAATTATTAACTTTAAATCTTAAATAAAATTTAAGAAAAAATAAAATTAATAAATTACCTACCAAATAATGAAAAAAAGTAAAAAAATAAAATTAAAATTAGCAAAGTAGCTTAAGCAAAATAATAAAGTAAGAAATATAGATATAAATAAAAAAAAACGAAATAAAATAAATAAAAAATATACACAAGAACTAATAAAAATAAAATAAAGTTGTAGTTATAAAATAACAAATAAAATTAATGAAGATTGCATTATATTGTTATTTTTTTCTTATATATAGAATAGCAGAAATACAGATTATGAATTTATAACTTTTCTCAATATTTTTGTAGATTGGGTTGCATAAGAGTTTGGTTCACGTCCCTCACCCTGGAACCAAAGATACTGGAAATTGAAGCAAAATTTATTTCATATATTATTGGTTCCTCTATTTCTTAGTATTATTTTTCTTTTTCTTTTTTTACAGTTATCACCATCGCTCACGGGTTGAGCCCCAATCGAGGAGAGGGTGTAAAATAATAATACAAACGACAAAATTAAAAACCCAACGCAAATTTCACCAAACGCAAATTTCATTCAACGCAAATTTTGAAGATGAACACAGGCTCAAGATTTAAAGTAGAGATGATTAAACTGGCAGGAAACATAGAAGATGGAAGAGAATTTTACAGAAGAGAGGTACTTGAAAAGTAAGCACCACAGCTAACATTCCTGGAGTTGCCAATGTTCACACAAAATTCATTTGCAGTCGATGGCGTCGTAAAGGTGGTGGCACACGAGTGATCAGTTCCCTCGAAAACATGTCGCTGTGATGCCTATGGAAAAGAGACAAAACACCAACGTCGCGCAGGAAAGATAAAGAAAGGGTCATGTGAATTTGAAAATAAGGAGCAATTTCTAAGCCATTTGACCCTTGATTCGACCTTGTCTAAAAGACGGGTGAGGCCTGATCTCTTTCCCCCTCCAGACATGAGAGTAGTACTCCATGCGTTGAAGGATTAGATCGATATAGTCGAAGTGATATACAAGCGACAAAAAATTTTGCACTCTAAACAGAACCCCCCAGAATTTTGAAGCCTCCATAGCAACCATTTTAAAGTTTTTTTTTTTTTTTTTTAAGTCTGAGAATATACAACAGTGAGTGTATGTTTGTGTGCATATGTGTTGGTCGTGAGGATCTATAGGTATGTGTTCGTGAATGTATGTATGTGTGTGTGTGCAGCTTCACATGTGCAGTTGAAATTGTATTTTTCTTTAAAACGGATGCTCAATATTTATTTCTATTAAAGTTTTGAGGGCTCAAATTGTAAAAAAAAAAAAAAATAATAATAATAAATAAAATATATAATAATTAATAATAATAATAATAATAATAATAATAATAATAATAATAATAATAATAATAATAATAATAATAATAATAATAAAATAATTATTATTATTATTATAAATAATAATAGATATAAATAATAAAATAATAAAATAATAATAATAATAATAATATATATAATTAATAATAAATAATATAAAGGTTTATTATATTATTATGTATTATTCATTATTATTATTTATTATATTATTATTATATATTATTATTATATTTATATATTATTATTATATTATTATTATTATATTATTATATTATATTATTTATTATTTTGTATAATATTATCATTATTATATTATATTATTATATTATATTATTATTTATATTATTATTTATATTATAGTTTAATTTATTATTTATTATTTATTATATTAATAATTATTATTATTATTATTAATTATTATATATTATATATATTAATTATTATATTATTATATTATAATTATATTATATTATATTATTATATTATTATTATCATTATTTTATTTTTATTTTATTATTAAATTATAATTATATATATATTAGATATTAATTATTATTATATGATAATAAATTATATTATATTATTACAATATTAATTAATTATTATTATTATATTATATGATAGGGGTGGAACAAATTCAAGGTTCATTTGAAAATCGATTTTTTGACCCTCAGAAAACAAACTAAATAGTATATATATATATATATAATATAATATATAAATAATATATATATATATATATAATATATTATATAATATATTATAATATATAATATATATATATATAGATATATATAAATAATAATATATATATATTAAATATATAATATATATATTAATATATATATAATATATATAATATAGATATATTAATAAATATATATATATATATATATTATATAATATATATTATAAATATATTTATAGATATATTATATAAATAATATATATATATATAGTATATAATATATATATAATAGATAAATATATATATATATATATAAATATAGATATATAAATATAATATAAATATATATATATAAGATATATATATAATATATAATAATATAAAATATATATTATTGGGTTTATATTGGGTAGTAGTATATTAGTTGTCGTATAATATAATATATAAAGTATATAAGTAAGTTATTCTCACCACAAACTCAACCCCCGAATCGGAAAGGAACCTAATCTCGAGATCGAAATCAGTAAAGCCTGGATATAATATATTATTATAAATATAAATAAATATAATATATAATATATATATATAAATATTACAAAAAAATATATATAGTAATATAATAAATATATATATATATAGTAATATTATATATATATATATAATATATATATAAATAATAATATATATATATATATATATATATATAAGCATCGGATGATTTGGTTTTTGTGTGGCAATCTGAAGAGAGTTTGAGAGGATTGAGTAAGAGAGAATTTGGTAGGGTGTGTAAAAGGAGGGTTTGAAAGTAAAGGTAGAGAGTAATCGTTATGGTTGTGAGTGAGGACAGTCTTCGTGTAAGTTATGTAAATTGTAAGAAGTTGGATTTAAGGTAAAAAGGTATATAATATAAATTCTGGTTATTCCATTTTTACGGTGGTTTACTAAGAAATAATTTAAAAAAAAGAGCTATGGTGTTTCAAACATTTATCCGCACTTCCATCATCAAAATGTGGAGACATGCACCAGGGAGCTACAGTTTGTTGTCCAAAAGAATATTAAAAAATTATATAATATATAATATATATGGTTTCTTAATTACATTACGTTTCGAGATTTTATAGAAAAGAACACATGGTAATTTCATGTTGTGTTTGAAGAAAATGTTTTAAGTTTAACACTTAATTAGTATTAGTTTTCTATCACAAATTTTCTGTTTTATTTCAGATGGGTTTTTAGTTTTTACAGAAAAGAAAACGTGGTTATCTTATGTTGTTTCAATAAAAATTTTTTTAAGTTTAACCAACTTTTTTTTTTTTTTTTTTTTTTTTTTTTAATAAATTCCTAAGATGCTGTAACCATTTAATTTTAGAACGTATATTGTACTTATATATTTATAAATTTTAACAAGAAAATTGTTGAAATATCATGAATGTCAAAAAAATTGATTACCTAAGATTATTTATTGTCAAGAGTTAAAAATTGAATCCAGTTATATTGATTGAAAAAAAAATAATAAAAAAAATAAAATAATAATAATAATAATAATAATAATAATAATTAATAATAATAATAATAATAATAATAATAATAATAATAATAATAATTAATAATAATAATAATAATAATAATAATAATAATAATAATAATAATAATAATAATAATAATAATAATAAATAAATAATAATAAATAATAATAATAATAGATAATTAATAATAAATAATAATAATAATAATAATAATAATAATAATAATAATAATAATATTTTAAAATAAATATTTTAAAAAACATGAATAGCTGTCCTTAACACTATTAATGTTACTTTAAACACCTGCATCGGCATCGGCATCGGCATCGGCATGAGAATCGGAATGGAAACTTTTTGTTACAATCGGCATCGGAATCGAAAAATTTTCTGACATCGTTCCATCAACTAATATATTATATATATATATAATATATAATACATATTTGTTTGTATGCTAACTAAATCCGTTAGATTGTATAATTATATATATATATATATAATATATTAAATATAATATAATATATATATATTATATATATTATATATATAGTAACTCGTTCAAAATAATATTTTGTTTAAAAATAAAAAATATTCAAAGATAAATATAATAATAAATTCAAATTAAAAAATGATTCTGAAGGATAGCATTTACATCGTAATATATTTTATATTGCGACAATACATACAATTCTTCAATTGTAACTAATAACATCTTAAATTTCATTAATATCGAAATTGTTGAATAATCGATATCGAACATGAAATAGCGAGTGATACATGATAATTTTTTAAATCATATTTTTTATATATTTACGTAAATAACTTGTATTTGGTACGATTTGTAAAAATATATATCTTATTCCTGCCATTCTATGTCATGGGCTATTTTTTGAAAATGTATTTTCGTGACTTCTCTCCTCAGAATGGTTGATACTATGATAAATTTATTATATCTCAAAAGAATTCATCAGATATCCTATAGGTCTTTTATATAATATAATATAGTACAGTAGATTATATATATATATATATATAGTTTTTTATATATTAAATATAAATATTATATATTTATATAATATTATTACTATAATAATTATTATATACTACTATTGTTTTAACATTTTGTCATATATTAATATATATATTTATGGATGTTAATTCTGATATATATATTCTGTATTGATATAATATATTATTAATATATATTAGTATTAATATATATATATTTTATATAATAATATATATATTAATAATATAATATATATAATAGTAAGATAATATTATATAAATATGATCAGCAAAGAAAAATAGCTGTTATTTTTTTTAACACCTTTCATAAAAGTAGATAACTATTTAAAAGGGTTAAACAACTGTCTGCTGGTATCACTATACTTTAAAGTCTGATCATTATTCAAAAGCGAAACAATAATTAAGAACTTCCAACATGCAAAGCATAACAAGACCGGTGACTTGTTCTATGTATAAAGTCTTAGACTTTATGCAGTTAAAACTGGACGTTCATTAGCGGTGAGACTTCAAAAGAATCTCAAATATCACTACTAATGAGATGTACTCGTGGATGGTTATAGGTAGAATACAAGTTAATGAAAGAGTTAACTTCACCGAAGATACTACTATTTATGTGGATTATAATTTTAGGATGGGTTTTTTTAGTTTGGCGGGTTCCTTACCACTTATTATATTATTTTTATTATATTATAAATATTGGAGTTAGAGTATTTATAACGTTAGAGTAGTTGTAATTATTATTTATAGTTAATTTGTATTTATTGAATATTATTTTGATTAATAATATTTGATTGAATATAATTTGATTATATTATGATTAATAATACATCTTAGAATTTTTTTATGATATAATTATAAATGTTATATATACAGGTTAAATGTAGTTTCATAATATATTATCATTTATTATTATATATATTAATAATATAGTTATATTTCCTATATATACTGTATGATTATATTAATTATATTAGTAATAAATATATTATATATTATATATATTAATTTACATATAATTTAAGTTATTTATGAATGTGGTGAAATATTAGGATTATTAATAATAAATATATATATTAATATATTAATATATATATATTAATATTCTAGTATCACACATCTATAACCATCTCCCAGGTACGAACTTCGCTACCTTGTACACTATTAAAGGCACTGTATAATATACTTCCTTTATTAATGAAGAAACCAATTGAATACTCTAAATCTTAGGGGAGCACTCTAGAAAATACCTATTTCCAGCACTCTAATGAATATCGTAATGCACTATTTAAAACTTAAGAAGTTAATTATAAACTTCGGAATGATAGTGAGTCTACACTCATTCAATATATGTGAAACTAGCACCTATTTCTTATCCATAATTTATGCCTACCAAAACGTATTCGTTATTATAGATATACCCAGATCTTCTCCTGAAGAATAATGGTGTTTCTTAGAAACAAAAAATTCCCGATACCACTGGCTCAGGATATTCTAATGAAAAAAAAAGATAGGGTCAAAGGCGCATGTGGAGAATATATTTTCTGGCCGACACAAAAGAGATCTTCACAACGAGATAAGCACCACAAGAGCGCGCCATCTTAAAGAGCGATGCTATATGAGCCTCGCCTGAGCTCCCACAATCTACATAAAACCCAACGCACAACCATATCCTTACAAAGCAACTTAGAATCACACACCAGACAGTTGCTCACATGTACACCATCCATCCACCACCTGATACAGCACACCTGAATACAAATTATTCACAGTCACCTAGAGGTCACTTGACATGAATAGGTCTGCCATGCACAGGCAAGAGGAGATTCAACTTAGTTCACAACCAGATAACACCACCACCTGATTTAAACTAAGCATAAACAACAAACCGCGACCACTTCTAGTTTAACATAGGGGAAAAAACATTGGCCAATAAAAGTATATACCACCATATTATAAACCACCCCATTAAATTATATTACACATTTTCATATAATTAACACAAAAAGCGATCTCCTAATAAACCCTAAATCAACTCACCATATACTCAGGCGCGTATTCCCCCAGATATATATTCTCCCAAGACAATCCATGAATAGTGATATGCTTAGTTCTACGTCCACCACTTCTAGGAGTACTATCTAACCCTCTCCTTAATGGAATAAATAAAATTTTAGATTTCCACAATCGCTCTCATCCCTCTCATCTCATCAAATGCATTCCCTCACATATGAATCAAATGACGTACATCAATATTAATCATCCATTGTACTAATAATCTGTCGGACTTATAATTGAGACATCAATGAATCGTAACTTCGAACTCTCGAAGTTTCTATCGGAATCTTGGCTCTAGCTTATATTGTTGATGGTTGTACACATATATTCTTTAACATATTCACTGAATTCACTAAACTGTAATTCAATCCTGAGTTCAGAGTTAGAGGAAGTTCGGTTGGGTATCTTATCCATAAATAATTATTTTGTATATATTATGCATAGATATTATTATTATATTTTATTATATGATTTATTATTATCTTTTATATTCTACCTTATACTTATAATTATATTTTGCATAGGTTAAAAAGTTATTATTATTAATCAAATTCGTTATGGTTCTTTATTTTATAATATATATATAATTATTTTGGCAATTATATATATATAATATATAGTTATTTTTAAACTAATTATTCCTTTAGTTATATTATATATATATTATTATATTATTAAAAATTAATATAATTATTATAATAATATTAAATAATGCGTTATAAATCAATAAGCCATTACTTATAGATATTTTATATAGTCTGCAGTGAATATCGCAAATCAATAAAAGATAAGTGAAAGGAAAAAAGCTGAAACAAAATCAATTATGAGCAATCTATCAACGTTATCCAAAAAAAAAATGAAAAAAAAAAAAAAAAAAAATAAAAAAAAGATGATGAGATTATAAACTAACATTAAAAAGAAAAAAACATAATTTGCCATAATTTGTATCAAGAACACCATGCGAGAGTAGTAGATTGTAATGCCGTACCCACGTTCTAAATCGAGATTAACTCCTTGTACAATTAATATAACTAAACGAGAAAAATTGTTCAAAACGTCCCAAGATACAAGAAAAGGCACAGCCTTGTTTTGATAACTTAAGTATAAGACTGTGTCATTATGAAAACAATATGAACAATATATTCATTAAATATGTTTGTTTAATAATTATAATATAACCAGTGATTGATAGCTAAAATTATGCACCAATTCCATTTATTCATCGATGTTTTATTAATGGAGGTCAATAACTGATAAACAACTATCAATTAGTTATTCCTATGGTCGTAAGAGATTTAGTTTGCTATTACGTACCCTAACGTTTTTGTGACACCTAGAAGTGACTCTGATTAAGAGTGATATTAATTAACAACAAAAGTGTATAGTGCTACAAAACAGTATTATTATAATTAAGAGTATTATTATATATTAATTAATTTATCATAATTATTATATTTATTATTATTATATATAATTATTTATATCTTATTTATTATAAAATATAATTTCTTTTTATATATTATATGGCTAATGGTTGTAATTTAGAGTTCTAATGCTACCAAATATGTAGAGTATGATATAATAATATGATAATTAGTATATATACTTACCCTATAGTATCCAATTCACTTATAAGTACTGAGGAAAATAGATATTTTGTATGATTAATAGATGTAATATAAGTAATGTTAATTTTAAGGTTGAATTAAATCTCTTATTTATTTTAAAATTAATATTCATATTAGTTAATAACTAAATATTTTACAAATAAATTAACCGTCTTGAAGTATTTAATTTTAACCAATAAATATCATAATTACTCAGTACACTGTTCCATACGTCGATATATGCGCAAAATCTGGAGATGCAATTCATTTTTCTTTATATAGAGGAGAGAAGAGATATAGCAGACGACCGAGAGAGGAGAGAGCTAGGAGGCACCGTTACAGCAGACATAACCTTAAAGCAAAATCAATCTACAGTTACTTATTCAAAAGAAGCACGAGAGAGAGACGAGATATGATGATGAAAGCAAGCAAGACGATGACAGAAGTAGAAAAGACGAGACGAAAAGAATACTCTCTAGAGCGAGAGATACGAGAGAGCGAGAGAGAGAATTTGCCTTCCGTAATATTATAATTTGCATAACAGAGACCAAACAAGATAGAGAGAATCACAGAATCAAATGACACAATGTATCGAGATACAAGCTCATAAGGTATTGAACGACATTTAGTTAATATGTATAGAGAAATATTTGATAATATTTTTTTTATAATAAAAAAGTTTATATATAATAATATATATATTTATTATATTATTATTATATATATTATTTATATATTATATATATTACTTATTATTATATGATATATATATATATATATTATATACTATATATTATATTATATATAATACTATTAATATCCATATAAATTAACTATTATATATTATATATATCTATAATTATATTATACTAATATTATATAATATTATATATATAAAGTAAATAATTTTTAGATCTACTGAATCTTCCATCTATCCTCCCCTCAATCTTTTTGAAAATGCTAAGTGATATACCTTCTGCCCCTTACTCAACTACCCCTTTATTTCTCGTTAAGATCCACATTATGCCTGTTAACGAATATGTGCGAGCCCAGCGATCGGGTGACGGTGAGACAAAGTCACGTAGTCTCCATTCCCCGAGTGAGGAACATGTCGCAAAATATGGTATTTCTAGTGAGATCATAGCATAGGGTAGGGTGAGTATGAACATCGTATCAAGTCAATAAATTCTAATGTATGAGGAAGTAATATACGTACTACATAAAGAATCTGGACTTAACCATGGTGAACACATTATGAATAAGGTATTACATTCGTGTAAACTCACTTATTCTAAAGAATTTACAAATCTTCAAGGTGCTGAATCTTAAATTTTTTATCTGTAAACATTTTTTAAGTTACTAATTTATATATATTTTATCCTACAACTAAAATATACCTTTTATATATTTATCAATGATCTCTCTGCTTCTCCTCATTCTATTTTTCTATCTTCATCTCTATCTCTTTCTTTCTTTTCTTCTCTTTTTTCTCTCTCTTTTCATTCCTTCTCTCTCTCTCTCTTCCCTCTTTCTTTTCTCTTCTCTTCTCTTCAGTTTTTTTCTTTTAATTTCTTCTTTGATCTTCTCAAATAATTATGTCTCTCATCTCTCTCTCTTCTCCTCTCTCTCTCCCTAAGTTTGTATTTTTTAAAATATTTATACTAGTTCGTTAAGTAATGACGTTAGTATTGAATTTCAATGGTAACACATTGCTTTTGAAAAGTATTAAATATTAAAAACCATAAATATAATTAATATCGATACTATCATCGTGCGTTTGACAAAATATATGACCTAAGAAGGAAGGAGATGGGGACCCCTTACCCTCGTCGCCTATAATATTGCGAGAGAGATCGCTTTATATATAATAGTTATGGTATTCTTTTAATTTTTAAATCCAACCGATCGAACCCACCCTCATTTTCTGCTGATCACATCCCTCAATCTCTTCGCAATCGATTAGTAATGGAATATGAACTCGATTGAAGATTTTTATTTTTTATTTTATTTTGTCATTATTTCTTTTAATATTTATAATTTTCTAAAACAATATTTTTACCACTGAAATTTAATATGAAAATCATTTCCTAACACCTAGTAAAAAATAACGGTAATATGAACTTAACAAAGTCCCTCTTTCTTTCTCAATAAATATTATATTATATTATATATTATTATTAATTATATAATAATATATTTTATATTATATATAATTATACTATTATAATATTTATATATATAAAGTATAATATATATATATATATATATACTTAATACCAGAATATTTAATACATAATATATTATTATATATATTATACTAAAATAATATATTATATTTCATTTACTAACTTAATTACTTATTACTTATATAATATATATAATGATATTTTTTAATAACAAAATAATTATTCTTAAATGTTTTTTTATATTAATCTTATAATTATTAATAATTATAAATAATTAAAAAATAATGATTATTACATATAAATTAAATAATAACATCTATGGGAGTATAATATGTTATATATTTATATTAGTTGCTTCTTTTTTAATATTTTGTTATATATGAGATCTTTAGTTATATATTTAAGATGATAGGACCATATACAGGCTCGGTATCGAATTTAAATATAACAAATATAACCTATTCTCGTCTATACGGAAACTTTACTCCCTGTCCTACAATAAATTTTTTATTTTATTGTTATGTATAAATAAAATATTGTTAATTATTTTTTTTTTTTACTGATTTATATTTTATTATGGATTATTTTGTCCGTAATATTATAAAAGTATATTCTATATTTTATGGAAAAAAAAATTTAAGTTAGCTTTCTAATAATTAATAATATATTTTGTCTGCCCAGTTTTATCTTTGTCTCATATAGCATCACATGACTTCGGAGAGTGACCAAAGTCATAAAAGTAATCTGACGATAATAAGAATTATTATCACGTTATAGTCTCATCAGCAACTAACGTTATAATTAACGTATCAGACCAAATTGTTAACAGCCCAGTCACAACAGAATAAATTTCTATAGCCACGATAACTCTTTCTCTAATACAGTACCATTTAGAATGTATACTTATTGCTACGAGCGCCAATACCGAGCGTCCCCCTATTTTGACTCTTTGGAGTTCCGTATTGTACATTATCGCGACCACCAACATGATTTACCTGACTCATGCAACCTTCTATGAGCAAACTTTTTGTAGCACTGACCACTGACTTCTGTATTGGGCTCTTTATCTACTTCGTCATAAGGCCTATATCAAATATATATACAACACAAGCACACCTTATAGAGATCTCCTATAGTTCAATTATGGCCCATAAATTTTTTATCCTTATATCCTGTTTCCTTTTAGTGAATCGTATTTTTGAGATCTCTAATTTTTTGGAACAATTTCTTTTGGAGAAACCCTAATTTTTGAGAACCCAATTTTTTTGAACCCTAATTTTTGTTGGCAACCCTAATTTGGGCAATATAATTATCATCGAAAAATTCATTACGAAGGTAAACCATAATGTTTAACGTAGTTTAAGAATCAGAATGTAACCCTAATTTTCCTGCAACCCTTCGAAGAAGGGTGCGCCAAACGGTTGCGTCAGCAACCGTTGTATGTGGCCCACCCTAATTTCGATCAACCCTTGGTCTTCCACTTCAATTTTGGCCCAACCCGGTAATTTTGGCAACCCTCGAAGAAGGTTGCGCCAAACGTTTGCGCAGCAACCGTTGTACGTACCCGACCCTAATTTTTTCGATCATGGGTCATTTTTTTGCCCACGTTAATTTTTTGGCCTTCCTTTAGGGGCTTAGGCCCTTTTTTGATGCCTTTACATTGTTTGACCATGAATTTCGGGCTTGACCTTGCCATATACCATGGTCAATTGTGACCCACGGTAATTTTTGGCTACCTTTTGGTCCATGGGTCAA
Source organism: Trachelipus rathkii (assembly GCA_015478945.1). NCBI lineage: Eukaryota > Metazoa > Arthropoda > Malacostraca > Isopoda > Trachelipodidae > Trachelipus > Trachelipus rathkii. The sequence continues at coordinate 52,469 of JABUQX010038071.1, forward strand.
TTTTGCCCACGGAATTTTTGCCTACGCCTTTGGTCTCCAAATGGGTCAATTTTGACCCACCCTATATTTTCGATCAACCCTTTGTATTCAGGGCAATTTTTTGCCCACGAATTTTCATCTTCCTTTAGGGCTAAGCCCTAAATTTTTTGATGGTCTGCCTTGTTTGTGACCATGATATTTCGGCCTAGACCTTGCCATTTACCATGGGTCATTTTTGGCCCACGGTAATTTTTGGCATCCTTTAGTGCTTAGCCCCTTTTTTTTGATGTCTTACGCTTGTTTGACCATGAATTCGTTTTAACCTTGGCCATATACCATGGGTTCAAATTGACCCCACGGTTAATTTTGTCCTTCTTTAGGGGAACTAAGCCCTTTTTTGATGTCTTAACCTGTTTATTCATGATATTTCGTCCTTACTTGCCATTACCAATGGGTCCAATTATGACCCACGCTAATCTTGATGGCTTGATGGTTCCCAATCACCGATAGAATATCTATTGATGTTCCTATTAGTGTTCTACTGAGATAGGATAGAGTGCCAGGTGAGTGCCAGTGAGTGCCAAGTGAGTGCCAATGATTGCCAAAGTGAGTGCCAATGATGCCAAAGTGAGTGCCACATAAGTGCCAAGTGAATGCCACATAAGTGCCAACTGAGTGCCACCTTTTTCCAAGCCTTTTCTAGCCTCCCCCTGAGCCTAGAATACCCTAATTATGGTGTCTACCCCTAGTATAAGGTATGAGGATTCTATTTGTGTATATTACAAGTTTCTAGGATGCTTCCTACTATGAGTTAGTAATTTTCTAGCAAATAATAGCCCTATATATATATATATATAATATATATAAATAATATATAGTAATATATATATATGATATATATATATATATATATATATATATAATATATATAATATAATATAATATATATAATAATATAATATATATAATATATATATATATATATAATATATATTATATAAATAATAAAGTTATAATATTACTTGCACACGCACCTACACACAACACTATGACACTTTAACACACATTCACTATGGTTAGTATTTTTATAACACTTATTAAGCACTTACACTTATAAGCACTTACACTCTCCATAGACACTAACACTAAGCCCATATACAATTACACTCACACCCACACACAGAAACACTTACACTTCACACTACTCGATATTTGATGTCTCAACTTTGATGCCTCAACTTTTGATGCCTCAACTTGATGCCTGCATTAATGCCTCAGCATTGTTGCCTCAACTTTGTTGACTCACTTGGATGACTTCATCTTTGAGAAGTCATCTTTGATACAACCTATATTGATGATTCACTTTGATGACTCATCTTTGTCTACCTCTAGATCATAAGCTACCCAACATAGGGCTCAGCGTGAGCCCTCCGCGCAAAGACAGCCAATTCCCGCACCCTCCAGGTGCGAACCGCCGCGTCCCGCCCACGTGTCTCCACTCAGCCGGTCGGCTTGCCGCGTGCGCCCCGCCAGCGCAATTTCCGGCGTAACCCGCCCGCCGCATGCCGCCCGCAGCGCATATATTTCCGCGTACCCGGCCCGCCGCGTGCGCCCGCAAGCGCAAAATATTCCCGCGAACGAAAAATATGATAACAATGTAAAACCTATTCAAAGAATTTCTTTTCCAATATACTATGAAGTCATTCAAGTTTTATTCATACTAAACATTTTTATTAAAAAACATTTTCGCAAACATAAAACTGTAACTCATTAAAACATTATATTTTACTACAACTGTACGAAATTTATTAAAAACAAACTTCATACCTTAAAGCAAGTAAATCAGTAAATCAATAGAGTTGTAACCTAACAACAAGGACTAAGTATGTTTTTTGTTTTACTGTTTTACTGCTTAACTTCATGTTTTACTGCTTTAACTTCGCTTAACTGCTTTACAATCACTACAATACATCCTTAAAGCAGTTAAATCAAGTAAATCAATAGAGGTGTTACCTAACACCTAAAAGATTATAGTATGCTTTTGTTTTACTGCTTTAAACTCATATATTT
>JABUQX010038072.1:2500-15000 GCA_015478945.1 Trachelipus rathkii
TCGATTATGTCCCAATGTTAAAGCACAAATTAGGAAAATGCTCAACCAAACGTAAGGATTTTCTAAAAAATTAATGTAAGGTTTCGTCTTTCCGTGCTTACCGAATTTAAGGAAAAATGCTTACGAAAAAATGTAAACTAACAAGATGGCAGGGTAGTTGGTCTGTTTGATTCATGAAATGTTTTCATTCATGAAATAAGCTTAAATTATTTCTTCCAAACGATAAACCCATCACAATACGTTGACTCAATCTAAGCTTGCTAACCATTAGAGATACACCGATTTGGATATATTCGTATATTTTGATGTCACTATGTTTATTCCAAACCCACTGTGTCTTCCGAGGTGATTCAAAAAAAGCTGAGAGTTCCACATATCAATTATTGGCTGACTTGAGAGAGCCAAATCATTTCTGTTAATAATTGTGTGGATTTCCTTGTCGCACTCACAACTATAATGGACCGTAAGAAACTCTCCTGCTAAAACTGTGTCTAAAACTGGATTATCATTTCTTACCAAGGTAAGCACAAAATGCAAAAATCCGAAAAAACTTGCGGTTCATTATTGAAAATCTGTGATAATGGATATGAATATGTCTAGGTGTCTGTATATGTCATTTTAAATAACATTTATTATTATGGAGCTTAAATTAAAATACTATTCGGATTGAAGATAAATTTAGTGTCAACTGTGAATATTCGAATTACACAATCGATAATGGCGGATAAAACACACATTTGTGCCGTACTGAGCGCGTATCCTTCATCCACCCACTAAATGGCCTACATCATCAGCGAGTATCCCACTAAACATTTGAAGGATCTTAAATATCTGTGAGGGTTTTTTCTTTTTATGTGTATATATTTATTTATTATTTATTTATTTTTTTTATGTATTTTCATATTGATATATTCAATATTGACACACATTAAATCATTGTGCGTTAATTATGTTAGATAAGTGATCTTCTTAATCCAACAATAGAGATCTAATTTATCTTGTTAGAACACTCCATTTGTGCTAATTAAATGTTTATAGTTCATGTTGAAAATCAGTTAATTTGAGAGTATTATTGAGTGTAGCCACATATGGATGGGATGGGTGTATTAAATCTTGGTGCTAATTCTCCATATTTTTATAGCTACATATATTAATGGGAATGTGTCATGAATATGTATATGTAGAGTAATTTAAGACATGAGCAATATTCGTAGGTTGTAGTTGAGAGCTGAAAGCTTTTTAACACAAACTTAGCTCACTATAGCACTAAAGTAACACTAGATGTCTCAATCTTAGAGTATTCGTTAGATATATACACTTACTTAAAAAATAATTTTTGTTGTGAGTATAAGGGTAAATATCTATATTAAGTTAGCGGACGTAAATACATCCTGAAGGCTTATTAATCATCAGGACATAGCAAAAGCGTTTATCCTTATTGCTCTGATACTGATGATTTACACGGTAGCGATACGTATGTATGTTTCTATTCTTTTTAAAGCACTGTCCGTATTCAATATTTTCCTAGTTTGTATGAAGCTAGTTTGGTAAATAATGTGCTTTTTACCTTTAGAAGTGAGATTTTTACACATCCGATATTAAATAAAGACAGAAGCGTAGAGGCCGCTGAATTTTTTTTGCGTATTTTCTTCAAATCGGCTCATATTCATAATGATATCACACGTGAGTGGATTATGATTATCTAATTTCTACCAAAATTATAAAAGAATTAAGTGAGAGTTAACTTTGAGAGGAATATGTGAGACGAATCACGAAAATTGTCTCTCTTTAGGAAAAAAAGTACAGCCTCTCGAGAGGTGTCGGTATACAGAAATTATTCTCACATAAGGACCATATATACACTATTTGAATACTACATCACAAGGTGTAGGGTGTTACTCCATTTCAAGGTCCCTCTAAGTTAGGTTATCGCATGCAAGTTAATAGGTTGTGTAGAGTCTTTAGTATTAACATCTAACACAGAATAGAATAGTCGTATATTAATATTAAACAAAAATCTTCATCCCATAACCTGTAATCGAGAGATGGTGCCGCACTATAACAGCTACAAGGTCCCACTAATTTTTATATTTATTTATAGATAATGTTCTCTATTTCAGGATAATCAATTTTAAACTTTTCACAATAGTGTCTGTAATTACATATATATTATTCCTTAAAGTAGAGTACAAATCTCCGCGCGAACAATTACGTATACACTACCTGGATTCATCGCGCCACACATTCCCGCAGCTGGCAAATTGCGCTGTTATTTTACGAGGATTATGAGTGCTTTGGAGATATCAAAATAAAATATTTATGGTTTCCTGTATCTTGTATGTTATAAATAACAAATTATCTGCATCAACTGGAGGAGTGAGAGTTGTATTATATACATACTATTAGAGAGATACTGTAACTTAATTATTTACCTAAGAGGAGAGTGACGATTTTTTCCGAGTTTTCACATCATATAAATTATTTATAAATTATTTTATTAGAAGTATGTTATGCTGCGATTATTCAATTAAAAATCATAGGATATAGCTACTCTAAAAAATTACTGGGTATACAATTCTCTTTATAATATATATTATATATATTATATGCAAAGGTTATTATTGAATTATAAGTGTTTATTCTGTATTTATAATACATATCTTTAAAAAATTTAGTTATATTATATATATATAATATTTGTTGAAATAATAAAAATATTATAATATAATTAAGTTAAGTCACAATTAAAGCACTAAGTTAGGAGCCTAATTTTATAATTTTTATATAATTAGACCTAATTATAGACCACTAGGATCATGTATTTTATCTGTATATGTGAGTGAAGTGCTATTAATTATGGTAATTCTTAAAAATAGATTTTCTGTATGTAAATACAGTCCTTAATAATTGTAATTATTAATTTAATTTAGTGATAATTTATAATTTAAATATTAAGTTTCCATACAGTATCATTATATGAATATTAAATAAGTAATATAAGCCTACCTTAAATACGATTTTGTTATAGAAATTTCAGGACCTCGGCCTTTTGGGCAATAGTCTAATAGTAAGCTTGAGTTTTGAAAATAATTTAAGCTACTATTTTCACAGTACGAGATAGTTAGGTTATTATCTTATTTTTAGGAAAGTTCTGTTGAGGATGTATATAGTACATTTAAACTGTAGATATGTGAGATATAAATAAATATATAGGTATAACATATAATAGGTTTAGTATAAGTCATATATAATATATTTAAAGTATCGTATTAGTCTACTGTGTAATATCTATGTGGGAACTTTGTAAGCCGGTAAATAGTGTAAATATGCTGCACTATAGCTTGTTGAATTTAGAGAATAGCAGAGAAATGTATGTTATGTTAAAGTAGAAGGAGATTATGCAAGACTGATTATGAAGTATATATATGATATGATTTAGATAAAGAAGAAGTATTTATGAGTTTGAGTATATAAGGAGGGAAGTGATTAAGGATAATATACAATATTAGTCAGTATATAGATATACTGAGAATGCGTACGAGAGCGATACCAAGCGCTATCTCCTCCTACGCCAGGAGTACGATGCGGGAAACAGAAAATTGAGGTGCATTAACAACGATATGCATAGCAGACGGAGATAAATAAAGGGGAAAGACACAGATCCCTAATATGATCGCATAATAAGGTCTGCAGATAAAAATATAGAGTTGGTAGAACTAGAAATAATAATTTAATAGTGGGATCTCGAAAGTTGCAGATCAGTCTGTGATCTGCAGTAATAGCTTTGACTGTCTTCCAGATGGGAGGGAGTCACTACTCACTGTTGCATCCAATGGTAATTTGTTGAGGGTTGTGCGTGAAGGGAACGCCAGCTGCCAGTGAAATCAATTCTTCAGAAATAAAGGACGCATCCTAATGACACATAAGCTTAGACATACGGAGCGTGGCAGTCTGCGAAGAGATACAGCAATAACACACAGAATAACAGTAGGTCATTGAGAGTGCTAGTCTAATTGTTGAGGTGTCTATGTCGACCACACGATGTTGACCAGAGGATTGTGAATCAGGCACTAAGAAACATGAGAGATTCGACTATCTACACAAATAGTATGAACCTCAGAGGTGATCCTGTGCAGCTCAGTCTCGTGTTTACACACAATTAGTAGCTAATATCAGGGCACATGAGAAAGGCTCAGTTTCATAAATAATAGCAGATCACTCCGCGCGGTACATAGCTCTGAGACTATCAGATATATGATCGAATATGCCTTACAAGTGCAATAGACGCGTGCATTCTGATGATAATTCCTGAGTGTATATTTTTCTTTCGACTCGGCTTATCGCTGCACCGAGGTCGCATGGATACGTGAGGGAGTGATCGCTCCAAAGTCGACTTCTAATAAGGTTAGGAAAAACAATGGTTCGAGGTTACGACAATATAATGGTTCTTAACATAATACATTTACCATTGTCTCTCTTGTGCAATATTGTGCGCGAAAAAAGCAGCTTTTCTAATTCTCAACTAAGATCTTTTCATTTTGGTGATAATTCTTTCTCTTTTAAAGCTACTCATCAGGATTTTTCACAAAGGACGACTACACACTTATCTCCATGATAACATTTATGCGGTATGCACTTCGTTTAGTCAATATATTAAACTTCGAGAGTTTCATTACTTCTGGGGAGCTCTAGCGAACCACTCAACATCAGAGGACTAAGAGTACATCTGAACACATTGTATATGCATTAGATCTATACCACATGTGTTAATCTGCCACTCAGTGACGAGGTGGAGATATCATACACTCTACAACTAACATTGTTATCTATATATGGACATAACAACATAGGTTTAACCCAATCATCACACTATAGTGAAAAATCACCATGCAATAACAAGCAATTGTACGAGTATCAAATGTTTTTTAGCACACTACCAAGAAACTTGTACACACGCGCCACTAATTAATCGTAGAAATACATAAACCAAGAATGTTGTAAGACTGTATTGTGCATAGCCTTATGACCACTTATATCCTGGAGTATAGCAAATCTCGACAATTCCAATTTATTAATAAATCAGCCACTGCGTGACGATCACGATTTGGCTATTTTATTAGTGTTCATATGAAGAAATGTCACATAGATAATATGCGACATAACACTTTCAAAGAGGAGTTATATTGAAAACTTCGGGAGCGACTTGTTCCAAAAAGGGATGATATTCACATGCCTGTACGTCTACCACCCCACGTGTACGATTGATAATCAACAGGAGCTCGCACTAGGGTTATTGGATACGGCTGTTTATTTAACTAAGCAAGTAGAATATATCGTCATATATTCGCTTGAGATCACCATAATCATATCTGAGCACTTCACTATGAAGATAGGTATAGACACTGATAGTCCTATACAAGCCTCGACACATCATCTAGTCGGCACTGTGCACGTAGTTATATAATTCTCCTGAACTCTACCGAGCTTCTATGATGATCTGCAAACCTCTTAATCACGAGTTACGCTTACACATCACAAAAGCTAAGAGTTACTAATACCATCTATCATATATATAGATAGTCAAGGGCGAGCACTTTTCTCACACTATGCGCACTCTTTTCCATGCTGAGTTCCACTGAGGTCCATTGTGCCTCGTATTGAGACCCACTGAAATTTATTGCACATGACACCGAACTCTGAGAGTACATGGGTGCATGCACACACCAAGCTACGCGTGCTAAAAAGGTAAATAATTGCATTCTACAAATGAGAGCACTCATCACACCTCGAGTTACAGTGAATTTAAGATATATACCATATGGGCAATTACACATATCTTTGGGAAATGGCGTCTATTGTCTAGCGCACTCTGACCTGTGGAGCTCTATATAGTGAAGACTATCTGACCACATACTCTGTTCATAAAATTAAGATATATCACTATGGATAAAATAAGACAAAACTTTGTATTGTGCGAACACACAAATAGTCTATATAAACGCTCAGCAATAATATTGATATCATATTAGACATTTAATTATATAGACGTTAAACATGAATAGATAGTAGATGATAAGATATAGAAGTTAGAGTTGAGTGAAGAATAGTAGACATTATTGATATAGTAACCACTATAATTAATAATTATTAAGGAGTAATATGAATGTCGATATACTATTATGGTGTACCCTTAAGAGTTTTAGCATAGTAATTAAGGACAGATCAGATAGAGTGATTTCACGAAATGTATATGGAAAGCGTATTAGTATTCTTACCATAGTTTATCTGAGTAGATCACATGACTAGTAATACCCATACTGACTGGGCTATATAAGATTAAAGAGTGATCTCGAAAATACTAGGTTTTTAATATTTAGTGAGGACTATGCGAAATCTTACAATACAGTTTAATAGAGAAATATTTAGTCTAATATGTTTTAAATGATAATAATCCCATTAGTTAGTGGCTAGAAAATGAAAAACCCTGTATTTTGGTAGGATAGAGAGATAAGTAGTAAGATAAATTATAATTAGAAACGAGTGTGATTGATTTAAATATTCTAAGGAGTAGTATATAGGGAAGAGATATAAAAAATATAGGAAATAAATAGAATGAACTTTATAACCAATCTATATAAGAAAGGCAACGATGTGAGGGCAGAAATATATAATTTAGCAAGAGAAATATGATACTAATATAACCTATCTAGAATGATTTTTAGCACTTTTTAAAATTTAATAAAGTAAGAAATTGTTATTATTGGTGCCAATGTTAAAATTTAGAATGAATAAAATTTATAATGAGTCAGTATAAAGGAGTTGGTCATATATTTTCAATGTCACTTATTTATGCTTCAGTGTTCTAGATGAGATAAGAATTAGATATAGTTTCAGGAAGACTAAATAGTTTCTTTGTATGCAATGTAACAATAATAAGACCTTAAACTAAGTAAAAATTGAATTGAGTAATAAGATATTTAAAGTTTATAAGATACAATATGTTCCAAGTGAAATATAGCTGCAGGCCCTAGATGGTATAAATATAATGAGTAGAATAATTTATGTATAGCAAGGGTTAGTAACTAATAAGCTATTGCAATAAAGAGGCAATCATGTATTTATTGATTTTTATAGCAATCTTATGTAAACATTTGAGTGAGAGGTATCCAGAATGAACTGGAAAACAGCTATAGTTTGATATCATATATTAAATATAAAGGTAGTAAAGGGGAATAGATTATTTGAGGATCTCGAAATAATTTAATAGAGTAGGCCGAAGTTATATAGTCATTAAATCATCAATCTGGTGTGAGTTAAAATAGGTATCTAGGATAAAGTTAATTTTGAGAAAGAATAATAGTAGATAGAATATATTTCAGAAAGATAACAAGGTAAATTTATTGTAATAATAGTACCCATGCACGGTCATTATTCGAGATGGAAGAGGGTTAGGAGAGTCATGTGAGAATATAACTACACAATATGAATCCTATTATAGAAATGTAGTTTTTGATAAATTGTATTACATTTCGGATAAAACTAACAATCACTGAGACTATGAGTGGTGAAGAGGATACTCAATGTGAATATTGTAGGTAATTTATAAGTGGCTTATGAGCAGCATTAATATGTATGAGTAAACGGGTTCGCCGCACATTATATATAGGTCTGTGGTATGGAATAAAGATAAGTTTAGATTGCATATATTATGTTTTGAGTATATAGTGAGTGAGAGATATGGCATAAAACATTGTTGGATTTGTAAAAAGCATCGGAGTAAGGCGAAAGTTATGAAAAACGAGATATGTTACATAGCCATAACTGTGCATGAAGATTTGAAACCACATGTCCATCATTGGTCGGATTATATATGCGTAGTAGATGACAGGAGTAGCGATGTATACACGGAGGAGTTACTGAGTAGCCCATGCCTAGCATTCGTGAGCTGATGCACCTGCGAGTAAATAGGCGATATCCGGCCCTTAGCGGTAGACCCCAACACAAAGAGTGTAATGGGTGTGAGTACTAGCGAGAGACTATGCTCAGGTATTATGCAAAGCAAGCTCTTCTTAGGTCTCCTCTACATTCCTTTCAAGGATCGTGACAGAGATATTGCATAATCGCACAGAGTGCCACCACGAAGACTATGTTAAGGGACAATCCAGTAATGAAGGATGATAAATGGATATAAGATTCAAAACCATGAATCAATATCTGGACTAGAGAGCTTATTAGAGTGGCGCAGATTACATGTCGCGAGGAATCCAATTTTTATATTATTAGAATATAAGCTGGAAATGTGTATATCGTTTCATATCCTTAATGATTTAATACGCACGCAAATTAAGAATTATTCTCACACTACGGATATAGAAATGGAGGTTGAGAGTCTTGAGGTCCTGAGGAAACTAGAAAGAGTATTAGAGGAATGCATTTAGAATTATTAATAGGCGAGTATAGAATAAATTTGAAATATATTACGTGAGATGAGTGTTAAGTCTCTACGAATCTCACGAATCCAACCAAGGCTACATATACATATGCTTTGGGCGGATCAGAAGATCGAAATATCGACAACGCTTAAGTTACAGAAAGAGAATAGACAGTAATACGAATACACATAGATTAATATATTATTGCTTTGATTTGTGTATATGAATGACTAAACTTATCGAGATGTATTAGTTCCAACAAAAGAGTTTATGAAGCACCCTGTGTGAATTTTAAATGCAAAAAGAACATCTAGATTATCTAGAGCTGAGAGATAGCATTATGTAAGCCGAGAGCAGAGGATAGATTTTAATAGGTTTTGGAGGTAAGTAAGTCTAGTGATAAGGGAGTAGGCTTGAAGGATTGATTAGAAAGGGTTTTCCTTTAAGAAATAGAAGCGTTTATGCGCTCCAGCACAGTCAGACAAGCGTGACATACAAGACCTCAAGGCTCACACAATAAATATATACATGCTATTGTAGTAAATTTCTGTAGAGCCAAAAATTTCTATCTATCATAGTCTTAGCATGGAACAGGTCGACCTAGGTATAGTTTTTACTAAATATCGTCTAGCATGCAATGAGGGTCATTACAAAACAACATATAAAGGAAGAAGAAAGCATGGACACATTATTTTGATGATATAAGTATATGCCGAAAATAATACAGGTATATTACGTTGTTTGTATTAACAATCTTTTTGAAATTATAGTATTCGATTAATATGCTGATACTACTATGAGAGATATGGTTGTAGTAGTATAGTAGACACAAATTAGACATTTGAAAGAGAGTGGAGTTGGATATGAGAGGTGACACTGAGACACCTGGTTGATGTGTATTCGGCCTTTCAAGTGGGTAGAGACTACATAGTACTATATAGCTTTCTATATATATGTTCTTCGAGAACGCCTAAATATTTTGGTACTGTTGGAGGGTTATTAAAGGTCTCCACAGGTCGTAAGAGGTGCACTATCCGTGTGAGAGTCTAGAGAGCATTTCGTCTGACCATATTCAGCGAGCAATATTCATAGTCGGGCATGTGGTGGATCATTTGTCACGTGAAAGTAAATTTGGTAATTATATAGATATCAATCTTTAACCGTTCTCTCGCACTTAATGCTTCCACTTATTATTATGTTCAGAAAGCATTATATACCCGGGGAGATGGATGGATGTGATCGTATCCAAATAATATGAATACTAATATTTAACACATTCTACAATATAATAAGAACTAGAGGGATAGGGCACATTTGAGGACTGAAGCAGCAAAGTATGTGGCGTGTAAATGTCTGGAGTACGTGTACATGTCTATATTATAGAGAGATGTTCTCGCACAAAACAAATTCTCGGAATGCATTTCATGTGAGCGTAAGTGAGATTAGCTCATGTTAAACATTGTTTGGTGATGTGATTGACTATGAGACAATTGTCTACAGAGATCTATTGAGTATACACTGTTTAGTTGTGATTATCATTATCTTTATTGAGAATCTCTATATATTATTATTTATTATTAATTTATTTCATTAAATATATATATTAAAAATTATTATTATTATTATTTATATCATTTATTGAACTAGTTAGAATAAAGATGATATATCATGAGTTCTATCTATTTCAGTTTCCCAACGTGAATGAGATTATTATAATTATTATTGCATGAAAACTTCAGTGTCATGTATTTTTTATTCTTTTTAGTAGATAATTTTAATTAGTGCAAATTAATTTAAGGATGGATAATTTAATTGTTATGATAAGTTATTTTTATACATTGTTAATTTTCTGATATCACTAAAATATAATACGATAATTTTTTATATTCATACTGAGATTATATTAACTGTATATAATATTTTTTATTGGAGAATTATATCTTTTTAGAACCATGTATCTAATATTGAGTAATATTTATTTAATTTAGATAACAGTTAGATTATTGCTCAATAATTCACACCTCTCATTAATTAATTATAAATTATTTAATATTATTTTTATATAAGAAAAAATAATAATAATTTAGATTTAATATATTTAAAAAGAAGAAATTAGATTAATTGAAAAAATTAAGTAATAACAATGCTCAGGTTTCACTATATTATTAACACGAGAGATTAACTTCTTGTAACATATATGTCTCTTATGCAGATTTACAGTCTTCTAGAGTAAGTTATACTATTATTTTCAGAAAGAAATTAGTATTTTTGCAGAGACATATAATTCAAGATATAATAAAGTAAAGTATAAAACTATATTTATCCTAGATTTTTTTACAATAATATTTATTCGGACCACTCCTAATACTTATCCCGGCTTGTATTCACGAAAAGTTACCAGATTTTTAAGATATTATTACAAATATATAAATAAATATTCTATAATAATAAAAAAATAAAAATAATTTTAACATTTAATTATGAAGTTTTAAAAAAATAATTTTGAATAAAAAAAAGGTATAAAATTATCAAAAAAAAGCTTACAGTCGATTTTTATGCTAATAAAAGGTATGAATAAGATATATTTATTATAGATATATAATTAATGTTATATCATATAAGGTGTACTTGCAAAACATCTGCAAATATTAAAACATTCCATATAGGTCAATTCATATTCTATATTACATATATTAATTGGTCACATTAGAGTGAGATGTCCCGCCACGTGTATAAGTTATTTTATAGAAAAGAAAGATTCTTGTACTATGGCGCATGAATTAGTTCGAGTAATAACATATTTTCACTAAACTTAGAAGAGAAAAGTTCTAATCCTCTCGATTAACATATAATCAGGAATTAACGAATCAAAGTGTTTTACGATGTAATGCATGGTCAGTGAAATGATAAAATCGTATTCCTCTAGACGTTTAAATTGCTATACATTATGTTCATATAGCTTGGGTGTCTATGTAAAAAACCTGTAAGTTGTGTTCAGTAATTCCGGTGTGTGTATATGAGAGAAGAGTGTCTTGAGTGGTTCAAGTCGATCACTTGCCACAGGAGTATAGTAAGTTGTCGCAGAGCATATGCACTCTAAAGCCTAACACGATTTTCTCTTTAGACACTTAATATATGGATACATCATACACTAACAATTTAATCTTTCGATGAGTCATTATGAAATCTCTTCTGAACAATAGATGACCACCAGAGTAAAAAAAATTTATTCTTCAGAAAAAATGATGAGGAGAGAGCATTTCAAGATACATGTACATACACTGTGAGTAGCCTAATTATAGTAATCCTATGCCAATAAAAACAAATTATAAAATCATTATAATATTACACTTATTTAAATCTGTAAGACTTATTAACATTATAAACTTTATATAATAAGATAAAAGTAAATTTATTTGAAAATTGGCTAATTTATTCGATATATTTCACAATCAATCTATAGAAAATTTATGTCAAATTTATATATGATTTATAAATATATATAATAAAATAAAAGTTATCTTGCTTCCATTGATGTTAAGTGAAAATTTTATATTTTAGAATGAGTTAAAAAATGGGTATTGGTTTATATAGATTCTTATTAATATACCTTTATTCTACTTTATAATAATGAGTGGTAAACACATGTATTTATTATAGTTTTTTATGTTATATCTATATATTTAATCCATCTTTGGTATAAACCGAGTTCCCCGTAATAAGAGGTAATAAGAATACTATGATCTAAGAAAAACTATAAATTCTAATAATTTGAGTTATTAACTATACTCTCGTCAAATTATAATAGAAAAGGTATATAATACCACAGTAACTTAATTATAACAACATTTATTTTTAATAGTGTTGCACGCGCAACTTAAAATGTTTCTATATTTCATGGGGATAATACCTAATTACTATATTGAATCATATGAGTATAATTAAGAGACTTTATTACAGGAATGTTAAAATTAATATACAAAATAAAAGACAAAGTAAGACCTTAAGATCAATATAAATAATATAACATATTATGAATCAGTATAATACAAAAGCTTTTTATATATG
>JABUQX010038072.1:17500-52500 GCA_015478945.1 Trachelipus rathkii
TATAATACTAACTGTATATATACCATCATATTACTGTGGACATTATTATATGTTTACCTAGGTATACCTATATACTACCATCAGTACCGCTTAGCATATGATAGACTATATAGTAATATAGATTAGTACCAGGAATGCTATAGTAAGTACTTTTATAATAGGGCAGGCGATAACACTGAATAATATATGCAAGCACATACATATAGTATAATTAATATAGTATATATACCATATATATATATACCCAATAATATATCCGGCTAATCATTTATATATAATATATCGATAGGGCCGTTATGATGAACTATCAGGCTTGCCTGGAGTTCCGGGGACCGTAGCATAGCTATAGGTATAAGTATAATTCTGTAGGTAAGACAGAGTATAGCGAGAGAGAGAGAGAAAGATAGAGAGAAGAGAGAGAAGGAAGAGAGAGAAGAGAGAGAGGATAGAAGCCACGCGGGAAAACATGTAATATTTGGAATAACATTTCCCGTAAAAAAGATAAATTGTTATATAATCTAACCAGCTACGTTTTCCCGGCGGTTCAACAGCAGCAGCAAGCAGCAGCAGAGGCTGCCGAGCTCTCTATCCATTTCGAAGACATCATAGCGTCATACTATAAAGTGACTTTGGCTGCCATTCTTAAAAGAAAACGTGTAAATTGTTATAACTGTGTCCTCCACAGCCTGTCAATTAACTACGTGTCTTCAATTTTACCCAATATATGTCCGTCTTGATGGGGTATATTCGATATCTTTCTCAATATATATATACAATAAACATCACTTTTTATCATTATATACATCACACTCTTTGCTCACACGACTATTCGATTCATATATATGTAATATCTTTCTGAGTCTTTTCCATTAAACTCCACGTTATCGTACTCTCGAGACTCAACATACACTCCCAGATCTTCATTTATGTGTAATACCATGAATATTATGAGTATTATTCACTATCACCCTAAAACTCATCACTTGTTATTATTCACTATACCATAAAGACTTTACTCTATGTCTATCATCTTATCCATGGTACAAATATATAGCAGGCATTTCTAAATCGCTAATAATTAGCTCTCCATCTACTACTACTTATATCTTTATCATCACCATATATTTATATCACTATTTGAGTACCGGTATTATCTAATTACTTATTATACATAATATATTAATTTATACCGTACATGCTAAATACAACATTACACTTATAATAATTATATACACACTTTCTATACATAAGTCTGGTTACGATATCTATCTAATTAATTGAGTTCATATTTAATTCTATCTATATAATCTAACATGGCTAACTATGATGTTGCCGTATTTGTGTTGATTTATGATTCACCGATCTAATAAGTACCGTGAGAGACATATATAGAATAATAACGCATCTCTCATTCACCATGATCTTATTATACACCAAAATATTAACCTCTTTCCTCATCTTATCTTTCTTCTAACCTATCTAATCAGACACAGGCCGGGTCAAATTTAGTGAGATTTATTCTCAAAATGCTATACTTTTAAGATACGTATTAACAGTTCATTTATGTATTCTATATCTAAAAACACGCGACTCCACATTCTATGGCTTTCCAATTTCCAATATTCTATATTTACACTCACCAACAAATAATACATCACATTACATAATGATATATAGAGATGTGAGAATAAAAAATAGAATCTATACTATAATAATGCACATATATATTTCACACATCAAGAGTGAACATTCATACTACATAATAATAATAATTACGTTTAAATCACAAGGACAAGTAGGATCAGTGTACATTCAGATGTAGAATATATATTCACTCCAATTAATGATTTGTGCGGTAGAACAGCTTTTTAACTTTGCAAAAACAAGTTTTGTAATCGGTTGTTCACTAATTAATACCAAATAAACATGTGTATGGTAATTAGACTATCATTGTAACGCTGGATCCTCTTTAGAAGCTATGAAGCTTTTGTCATACGTCTCTCTGTGTTGTTTCACGATAGCCTGCCTACCTGGTTTCAGAAAATAGGATTAATAAATATACACGCGGCCGCTCGTTTTACAATAAGGCTATTTAATATACATAATATTATTTTGTATATATTACATTTTAACAGACACTACAAATATAAATTGTACAAGATAGTTCATAAACTTACATTTAACTCATTGACCTGCATGACACGAGAGTATCTTATCTCCATTAGGGTGCACGCGGCAAACCCCTGGAGCCCTATCCGGAGTTGTTAGAAATATGTTCTGATTCTCTCTCAACACATAATAAACACGATCCGTATCTACGAAGCACACACACAATAACAATAAAAAATTAAAAATGAAAAGTAGCGAGATATGATTCCAGAGAGGACAAATCGTCGCCTCATCTAGCGACATCACAATTATCACCGCCGCACGGTCAATAGTTGTGTATAAGTAATCAGACGTCCTATATTGCCGCACTCTTGAGTACTTATCTGATTCACCACTCGCAACCTCGCCTTAGGTCCTGAATCTAAAGTGTCCGTCGGTTATTTTCAATGTATAAATGAATAAGCTTAAGTTAGTGTATTTATCCGAGTGGAAAATCCTATGTAAAGATTAACAAATCGTTGTAATTGTATACAGGCCTTTACAGAGGGTTTCTACCCCACGCACCATACAAAAGATGTGTGACTTGAAGAGGAATACACATAGGATCATAACATATCTCACTAAAATACTATAACTAACAAATATGCAATAGTGAAATAAATCTGACAAACGTTCTGTACGTTCTCCTTAGGAAAAAAGTTATATCCCTCTCCCAAATATTAAAAAACCTCGATATAAATGTATTTGTTTAATAAGAGAAAAAACTAATGAAGAAAGAAAAAAAAAGAACATATTTGTGTAGAAAATCAATCCACGGATAATAACTCTATACAGCCCTAAAAAAAATCACATGAATTGAAGAAGTAGCTCGCAAATATCTAAAATCTCAACTTGTCATCCATTTCTGATGAGAAATATAATATACGGAGAGGCCGTCATGAAAACGATTAAAAATTTACTCTCCCCATATGAATATATATCTTACATACAAAAAAAATGTTATAGGCCTCGAATGCTCCGTTTTTAGGAGCCATACCAAGTCTCCAGTTGATAGTATGATAAGATTGTTATAAGTCTATGCAAAGAATTTTTCATCGTGTTGTATACCCCTCAACAGAGGGCAATATCAATAACCCTGACTTAGAAGGTGGCGACTGAAAATCGAAGACCTAACCTGGATAATCGTACTCAATATTGACAATTAGGGAAGATCTATGGGATTTTTATTAGGCTAACTTTGAGGGCTGTGCCTTTTTTTCTCTCAAAAGATGAGAAGAGCTACATTTTCTTTTTCACTATTCTCATTATTCTCTTTTACGAGATATCCTCCTGTTGATCTTTCGATAAAAAATCGGAAGCTTGACCAAGCCCGTCTGATAACAATTACCATGAACCATAAAAGATTTTATATCGATATACCTGAACTACGGTTCCTAAGATTGACCACTCTAACACAAGGGCCATTTAATTTTTTTTTTTTCTTTTAATAAAGAACCTAATCGGGAAAATTTTAAACCGTTTTTTTTTCCTAAACAGATTTAAATTTATTTTCGTTTTTTTTACAGCTCTCATTATTCATTTGTTTAGAGAGTATAGCTTAATATAATCGACTGTGATTTTTAAAAAAAATATTTTTTAATAAGTAATCCTATGGCGATTATTTAAAACAATCTGAGAATGCTGTACATTTTTTTCCTAAGAGAGTGACGAAATTTTCATTTTCATGTATCTCATTTATCTTTACGTGTACTTGGCATCCTGTGAACTGTTGATACAAAGCTGGGGTTGACCTATTTCCCGGTCATCAGCAACTATTATTTAACGCGAAACATCCGCTTGAATATAATTTTTTTTTTATGTTTTCTCCTCAGGACTTCCTTTATAAAATATGGAACATTGTGGCATTCATAACTCATAATAATTTCAAAAAGCTAGGTGTAATTAGGAGGAGAAGATGCTAGTTGTCTATAAAAGGTTTCAATAGCTTTCAGTATTAATTATCAAATGAACAAAATCACATTATTGGCGGCAGGAGTACCTGAGTAAGTACTCCACACTGGAGTCTACTTGAGACATTTTAGAATGTAGACATAGAAATAAAATTACTAATCAGCCACGTCAGGTATACTGATGTCATTATCATACGAAGGCTGTAAAATTCGTAAAGGTCTACCTTCGCAGATATAGTCCTATCTTCTACACTGCCATTTGCATCCACCTTTCTGGCTTTATTTCCAGAACCTAATTAAAAATTTATATGTTTGAAGTTTATGGTTCAGTGACAACACATATTCAGATTCTTTGCTTCACGAATGAAGCGTAAAGAAATAAATTTTAAACGTATTTAATTGAAGGCTCTGATTTAATTTTAGGTGAAACACTTTTGAATAATAAGTACAGCATGATTTCACAATACAACTCATTAATTTTCAGAACTGAAGAAAGATGTAAGCCTACCTGGAGTGTGCCCATTTTTTTAGTAATCTAATTCATCTTACCTTAATGAATATGACCATGACTATTATATTAATTCAATCCTTATTACATAAATTTATTCAATAGTGATAACTGCCGCTTATCGGCAACGATAGAAGATTAAATAACATATTTATAATTCACTAAGAGAGATAGAATCGGACAACAGAGTCCCACTGCTAGTACTTATAAATGTCGTGTGTGCATTCTATTTTAAAATTTATTTTTCATTCTGTTTAATTTTTGTTTAATTCGGTCTTATGATTTCTCACTTATTTAATAGCGCTAATAATTTTCAATTTATTCCATAACGAACGCAAAAAGTATCCGTATCGGAGAGCGGAAGAGATATATAGATAAGCAGGCAATAGATAATTATTTTGACATAAGTTCGCTAACATAGTTGATGATAATTCCTTAGACCGACCAATAGTATCAACAGAATGAAAAATTTCTTATTGAATGTCATAGAGTCCACAACAGACATATACTTTATCCTATCCAGGGTACTCTGTCCTTCTATCAATGACTTTATACTGGTATAACTCTTTTATCTTCATCAGAATTATGCAATATCAATGTGACTATTTATTGATAGTAGAAGGAGAATATTGGGTATAATGTATAGGTCAGTCATTTTATCAAGAATATATTAGCTATAAATGAAAAAGACATGGCACTACTGCGAAGTATGCGATACATTCTTCTTGTGTAGTGTGAACACAATTACAGGTTTTGCTTTATCGTCTAATATCAAGAAGAGATGTAGTATTACAGACGCGTGAGAATTTCGTGAGACTTCTGAAGAAAGAATACGGAAGTTGGGCGAATTGCAGCCGTAGTTGCTTCTACTCGAGTTAGTGTACATTTATCTTTTATATTAATACTGTACTGCTAGATATTTTAAGACGTAGAAATTATAGAGTGCTGTAACATGACCTAAATCTTCATCCTGAGTTAATTAGGAGTATAAATAAAGCCAACAGCTTGGTCGCAAGTGAGTGTAAATAGATGATCAATTAGTGGGCTTGCGCCAGAACAGAGGTTAGACTTTATCGCAGATTGTCGTCCTATCAGACATCGATGAAATAATAGAAGAGTATCAAGCTTGAACACATCAGCCTATCCCAACTGAGCTATCGATGGTGTATAAATATGTATTTATTAGATACATATACTAAGAAAAAAATCCAAAGTAAGTGGTACCCCGTGTACTCCTGCCCCATGAGATGGCGGTATGGTCATTATATTTAACATGACGTATAGAACATTGTAGATAGATTTTCGGGAATGAGGGCACAGTCTGCATCTACTTTGCGTTTTCATCTGTATGAATGAGTATGTTGCCTGAAGGTAATAATTACTATTTTGTGTTTTATATACGAGGCAGGAAGCCAGAAGGGAGAGTTAAGTCCTCAACAGAGAGAGAATGTGAGGTATAATTATAATAAGAGGTCGCACTGATGAGAGTGTACAACGCGTCCTGCACTTGCGTTGGATCAAATAAGAGGATATCTGCACAGAGGATATAGACCTGCTAGAGAAAATGAGAGTGAGTCAAATAGATGAAAAATAGGAAATAATCACGAGTTTAATACATCTCATGGCGTCATTAGCTAAAAAGAGAAAAAAAGCTAACAGAGTGCCCATTTGTGCCGAAAATCTTTCAAAAAGATAATTATTAAGAATAAGGTAAACCGCTATAGTAAAGCAATATCTTAAATGAGGAACCAAGGAAGTATGAATTTTGAGTTTTAAAAGTATACGAGTGAGTGAGATAAAATTAATGGAGTAAAGTAATTGCTTCGAAAAATAACAAAAAGTAATTAAGTGTACCAGGCTTGAAATGGAGAAAAGACGAAAATAATTATAATAAAGTTTTTCTTTAGATAGAAGTGTATTGTAAGAACACTTTCCAGGATTGAATGGCGTCATTATTTATAGATAACAATATAATACAAAATAAGATGTAATGGGAGGAGGCTCCTTATCTGAAACATGAGCGTTGTGCAGTTCTTTCTAGCGCCAGTGACAAAGAGTAAAATAATTTAGGAGAGTTTACCTTGGTCATAAAATTTATTATATTATAGTTTTTTCATTATAGTATTTTTATTAAGTGTGTTATGTCCGTATAGGACTTTGAGAGGATAACTGCTGTGATTAATGTATTATTTGTCCATTGTCAATTAAATAATTATAGTTGACTGAACACGAAAGTTTGAACTTTGAGCCTAACATATATATGTATCATTAAACTATAGTATATACTAACAATATATATATAATATATATTATAAATTATTAAAGATTATATATATACTAATTACTATATAATAATAGTAATATAAGTTATATATTATATGGTATACACAATACTAATGGGTGAATATATAGTATAATATTAATATTATATTTATACTATATGAGTAAGCTGTCTAATTTATTTATCGAGGCTAGGTTGTTTTAAACCTTAATTAATATATATACAGTATTATATATATTAATATAAGGATTTGTATACACTCACCTCTTATATTAATAATTTTATATATTAATTATAATATATATATAATAATATTTTATATTTAATTAATATATTTAATTTTATAATATGAAAATAAATTTATATATAATATATATTAATATATAACAATTAATAAAGTTATATATATATATAGGAATATATATATATAAGTTATATTAAATATATATATTAATATATATATTATATATAGATATAAATTAATAATTATTATATTAATATTTTAATTATTAATTAAATATATTAAATAAAATAATAAATAAATTATAATTATAATGAAAGTTAATATAATTGATATATATATTATTATTTGGTATGTATATTGATGTAAAAATATAATAATGAGATTTTAATGATTATTATTAGAAAATACTTTATAGATTTTATTTTTATTATAATATTTTTAATATATTTATATTAGACAATAAAAATAAAAGTAGGGTTCTTCCGCAGTTCTAATTTACATAAAATGAAAATCTTTCTTACAATAGGTTATTTTCATATTAGAAGAGAACTTCATCCCTTAGATAAAATATATATTGTCTACAGCCATAATTCTAATAATTACAAAAGTATGTTAAAATACATAGCCATAGATCTTTATTATATTTTATTATATGATTTATTATTGTATATTTTAAAAATATTTAATTTAATTAATAATAGAATTTTTTTTCTCTAATTTCAAGTAACAATTAGTATTACGCAAGCAACAGCTATAAATCAGTAATAATTTAATATTATAATATATAGATAGGATATTCTTAAGTACCAGATACTACAAGTCTTAAACGGCTTCCTCATAATTTCAGGCCTTCATCTAAAGTCATGAATAGTTATTGAATAAGTCTTTGTATGGATATATTAAACATCAATAGTATATAATTGATTAAGAGATGAAAACACTACTAAATATTCTCTATGTAGAATTAATACAATAATCTTTAAAAATATTAATATAATATACCTGAACTAGGATAGTATAGCCTCATAAAACGAGCGCGACACATTATTGAGAAGGACCAATCAGATTTCACATTCTATATATTTATTATTAATACAATAATAAAGGAATCAGATGTTTGCGGAGAGGAAGCGGGAGAAAAATTTATATTAAACTTTTCAAGAGCCGTAAATATTTTTCCTAAATGAAGTAACTAGGGTATTGGAGGGTTTGATTACAAATTCGTTTATCTTTTCTATGTGTGCGTTTCATTGATTCATATATGTAATGCATTTGAATCTGCTCAGAAAATGATGTTGTTAAAGTAGAGAAAGTACTGATATTAGAATGCCCCTGGTGAGAGGGTCCAACGTTTGATGGGATGAGTTCATTTCAAAAATATTTGTATATAGGTATTTTTTATTTTTTTTTTTGTTCTCTAATAATCAAGACCTAATGGAGTTGGTTTCCTTATCTAATTTGAGATAGGCGTAACACTTGAGTTTTTGCCTAAGGGATACACAGACGATATTACCGTATATTATTCTTACATATAATCCTCTTTTATAATATTATGTAAAATTTTGTTGTAGCCATTTATCAGTTCACTAGTGATAAATATTTCGAATAAATTAATGTCGGAGTGGGTGACATACACCATAACGGGGTTAAACAAGGGTTACAAGGAGAATGTTGATATAATTTTACATAAGAGGCTCTACAACTAGAGTCATATTCACCTAACAGAGAAACTTATCTTTGATAAGAGAGCGCAAGTAGAATGGAGAAGGCCTTAATAAAGACACTAAACCTATGATTGGATTGTGCAAACATTCCAAAAGTCTATAGAAAAGTAAGGTATATAAACACAACCTTGTGAGGTTAAAACAATAAACCAGAAAGGACTATGTAAACTTATTAATTTCCTAAACAGATATGCGAACGAAATTAAATTGTTATTTCATGTATTATCGTTCATTTTTTTATATGTATTTTATTGGTTATAGGTCCTGGGTGAATTTCCTGAGTTTTTATATAAAAATCAAGAGGTGACAAACCTGCACCACGTAACGCAGGTATAATTAGGGTGTGGAGTGAGTTAAGTGAACAAGATTCTTAAAAAAATTTCAATTTCTTATGAAATAATTAGAATATCGAAATTGTTAGTTATAGAGCCCCACATGGAAACTACCATGTTGTTATCGAGAGAATATATTAATTTTACGAGGAACAGCACATAGAACACATAAGCTAATGTACAAAAAGCCATGCAAAACCTGCTACTAATAGATATAATCATAATAGCCTAACAACAAACAGAAGTTTATTGATAAAAGTGAATAAGAAAAACATTAGTTATGTTTGAAGCGAGAAAATATAAAGAAGCTATCCTACAGCCGAGAATCATATAAAGGTAATTATTATTATATTATTGTATGTCAGAAACCTGTCCTAACTATACTTTATTCCATGATATTGAGTATTAGTTTCAGTGAATTAAGTTATTTCTAGGTAATAGGTGAGAGATATGAGTTGTACATTAGTATAAGAATTAATGAACCTTATTTAAATTAGTTTGGTATTATTAAAAGAGCAAAGGAAACGCCGAGAAAATAAGTTATGGAGGATGGAAAAGTATTTAGCTCATGAATTATATATTAGCTTTGTAAACAGGGTGCTGATTATATTAGTTAGCAAGGTATGAAACTCTGAGTGAAAGTAATGCCGTAGACCTTGAGTTAACAGCAAGAGCTAAATTAATATAAGTAGTGAGCTGATATAAAGGCACGTTTGAAATATAAGATGTATATGTGAGGAGGAAAAGATTGAGTCAGAGACGATTTATCTGAAGGGTATATTTCATGATACGGTTATTAGTATTGTACAGAAAACGATCAGATTGGGATAGTAGACAAAAAACAGATGGGTTATTGTATGAAGAAATTAAGGAACTATAATTTATGATATAAGGACGTTGATGACATAATTTAAAGATGACATTGATATTTAATTACAGTCATAATGATTAATTAAGCGAGTACTATAAAGCGTAATTGAATATATACTTAATATATAATCAGTATATACTATAGTAATATATTACTATTATATATATAGTTTACTATACTAGTAGTTACGCATAAATTGTAGATTGCATAGGAGAGGTATAAAAGAAAAGAATAGACGAGATGATAGATCTAAGAATACTCTACCAGTAATAAGATGGTAAGTATCTTAGGAGATAATATGTGGAGACAAAATGGGAAATGAGCCAATATATAAAATATAGCGCGCGCAGGAAAATGGTCATCACATTGTGCGGAGTATAGATTAGGAGAGAAACTCTTTATGAGAATAACGAGTATATTGACATATCTTGAGGAAATACAAGCAGTAGACAATCAAAGCTTATTGATAGTGGGTAAACAAAAAGCCGGATTTTTTTAAAAAGAAAAACTGAAATGTAATGACGCAAGATCTATTAGACTCAGACTGCTACTAGAATAATACAAAAGGTCTGTGAGATAACTGCAGAACCTGCTTAGGTGAGAAAGATGGAGTGGGAGGTGCAAAACGGAATCGGCTCCCTTTGACGCGAGGTACCTCATGTCCCCATGCATAGAGCATCGAAGCCCCTATAGGATGAACTATATATATGTCACAGAAATGAGAGAAGCACATGAGTAATAACTCTCATTGAGTAGGAGAGACCACTCAAGAATGGAGGCCGAGAGAGGACAAGAGACGAGAGGTTCTCGGTGAGACGAAAGTGCCGCGCGCCGTAAGCGAGTCCAGCTGCTAGATCGCGGAGTGTAGTAGACGCCCACTAGACATCACGTCGATATCTGTTATTGGCAGTCTCACTTCTATGGTATGCATCATGAGGTGGATTGAAATCGAAATCAACAAGCTTAGCCCCGCTATATTAATCAAGAGAACGAGCGTTGTGTTATGCATGATAATCAAATATGTTATATTTAAATTTTTCACTAAGTAGCATAGAGTGTTACGGTTGTTTTGTATGTTGTTGTTTTTTTATATGACATATCTAGATTGAGAGGTGAACAAGCTTATTACGTCTCGTATTTCAAACATCCTGAGTGCGTAGATTTGGGCCAATTTCTGTAAAGAGTCGTAATCAAAGTAGCTGCGGAAGTCTCTAAGTATATTAGGATCACAATAGGAGTGGATGATAAGTGATTCAATAGTAAAGAGTTTGTGTGGACTATACCATATATGTTAAAGTTATAATAGGATATCAAATTATAGGATTATAAGTGAGGTTACCATCATTTAGAGTGACAAGAGGGCGAGACACATTGATAACGTGCCTGCTTAGGTACAGTATTGTAATGGATTGGATTTATGACTATGAGGTGTCATGTTAGGTAAATAAATCGAAGTCACATTAAGATAGTTTTAATGAGAGATTGTAGTCGCTATAGAGGCATATATATAAGGAAGAAGAGGTTATAAGAAGGAAGTTCAACTGATAGTAGAGCGAGTAAACACAAGAGAACTACAGAGAGTGTGATAGAAAAGAGTGTTATTCACTACTGTATTGATTAAGATCTGAGTAGTGAGCTAATACTGGCGTGACTCTTATGAGCTACCTTATAGGATGAGTAGTAGAATTCTAAATAATTATTGAAGAATCAGTTATATTTCTGACAAAATTATCGCAGTGAGTTCAAAAAAGAGAAGTAAGAGGCATATCAGGAAAGTTTAACGTATGAAAAGCTTAAATCGTGTGTTTTCTAAAGAAAACTGTGGCTTGTCACGTAGGCAAGCATTCATCAGGCGGAATCGTATATGTCTCACGAGAGCCGTTAGCGCGCACTCAACGAAGTTCTTCCGCTGGTAAAAAGGAAATAAATCACTTTGTCTGGAGCTAATTAGAGAAAATTATTCTTAAGAACATAGATAAATTTTATCCACAGAAAAATATGAAGCAATGAGATTCAAATATATAAATGAGCGTTCTCAATCCTATAAAATAGTGATAAACCTATAACGGTATCTGGACGGGTATATAACTATAAGAGAGTACAGGTATATATAATGAGTTAGTGTAAAATATAGGTAAGTCAGTCAATAAGGTACAATATAGATATATTATATAAATATATAGTATTATATTTAATATATGATGTATATATATATATATAATACAATATATTATATATATAATATTATAATTGTAACAACCTTACATTACCTGGCATTTTACGAGATATTTATTTATAAACACATTTTTCATATATTTTCATATATCATAGTATTGTATTTTTATGTATTCAATTTTATTTTTTTTTTTCTAAATTCTATATAATGGAGAGAGGGTTTGTGCACACTGTTCTAAAGTACTTGTTGACCATGGGTTCTAAAAGATACCAAAAAAAAAACGATTATCGAAAAAAATATCGTATTTCGTCAGATCATGTTTAAACTCAACTATACCCGCTCCCTTTGCGAAGTCTACTACAAAAAGATAAAGAAAAAACTTACCAGGCTCGCTAAATTCTAAGCTCTTCAGGTTAGAAACTGTGGATTGACAGTATCACACTAAAGCATTCATATGGTAAGTAACTTAGTATTAAAAACGAACATTAAAGATAACAAATTAAGAATATATAGACAGTAATTTAGAAACAACAGCCACGGGCCTGGATCGTGAGACTTGTCCTACAAGTCCAACGCCACTTACCAAATGTTTCTCATGGCTAAAAGAGTAGCAAATCCACAAAAGCTAGCCTGGCTGAGGGCTTGTCTAGTAAGTTAGCTCTAAAGTATAAAGCTACAAAAATGCCAATACCAGAATTTGGCTTAGTCAAAACTAATGATATATATAAAGGATACCCAATCCATCCCCATGCTTAGCCAATTTGGCTTAGTCAAAAAACTAATGATATATATTATGATAACAAAACCATCCACATCATTATAACTAAGTTATGGTCACGCATGCAGTCTTAATAACTACTGTAACTAAACCCGCCAAGTATAGGGCTTCGGTCTAAATTATTAATATGATACCAACCCAAATCCAATATACGCCATGTCAAGCCCTTTTTTAAATGTTGCAAATTGAAGTCACAGTCTCACAAGTCCGTCCTGTGGGCAGAACTATTCAAAAATTTCAACTCAACGCCTAATTACTGAATGCATGCTTTCTAATAGTCAGAATGGCACTGGCTTTCGTTCTTAAATTTTCTTATTAATGCCCTGCCTGGTAACAAGCCTGTAACCATGCGTCTACTTATGTGAGAAAAAAGCACTTATAACTTTGGGTCTCCTGGAATTAGTCAATAGAATGTAAATATTTTTGAGTATAACTTGTAAATCATAAGGTCACATCTGAGAAATAGAGCCTTTCTAAAAGAAAAACATTCCTAACAGTCCTTCAGCTCCCTCATGCTGCTTGCCTCTTCAAATCCCTTTGAGAAATCATACCTTGTTGCCTAAACTACAAGATTCAGCACATACGTGCGCTCTAGCCATATCTAATCTTCACTTTAAATAAGGGGCCCAAACTTGTGCACCATCTTTGCATATATCAAGTGGCACGCTATTTACATATGCTATCTAAATAGAAAGATGGCAATTTGACTTCATTTTGGAAACTTCCTTGATCTCTTGTAAACACTAAACAGATTGCGAAGTTTGATTATGCACCAGCATACTTATATAAGAACTTTTGATATTACTGAGCTTCCAAACATAGATTAGCTACTTTCAAATTACTGCTTATTGAATCACACGCTAACACTCTTTTTTACTTGTCCACAGAACTCAAAGCCAATCCCATTCATATCGTATTAAAACTTTTATTTGTATGTAACCTAGTGCAAGAGACCTTTAAACTTCGTTTACTATTAAAATTACAATTTGCCACATGTATTCTGATGAGCCCAATCCCAAGAATTATAACAAAGGGATTCAAAATTGATATCGAGTTAATTTTTTGAGAAAAATGCCGCAGGCATGAAATCGTAGTCGACAAACATAGGATGTAGGACAGCTCTTCTGGAGAGGCGCGAAGCCTTCGAAGTGATCATCTTTGAGCAAAAATTACATTAATAGGAGAACCCTGCTTATATGCACTATATTGAAATGATGCGACTCTGGGTTGTCCTTTTTATGAGTCTATAATACTGATAAAATGAGTAATGTGAGTGGGAAACAGAGGTAAGTGTGGGGCAAAAAACCAACCTGTGAACACCACTTTGTAGGACATCATCACCTCACGTCATACATTAGTAATTACGCGCTAGATAGATTGGATCCTTATGTTGGCTCGGAGTTTGTAAATGTGGTGTACACCAACATGTATATTGAAATCTTAATTCTGAGCTAAATGGGGATGAGGTCTCAACTCCTTAGTCAAATACCAGAGCGCAAATGGTAAGACATCGAGCGTCACCTATGACCAGACATTGACATACAGCTTAATTATTGCATCAGTCACAGTTAGTGAGGTGGGTAACAAATTATCAAAGCTTTGTGCTTGCAGGTATAGAAGTCAAAAATTATACTAATATACACAATTCTGGGTGAGCACACTCTAGTCAATGCTGATCAAGAAGAGAGTAGGAGGCATCAGCTCTATCAATAGATTCTATAATAGATTTGTCTGAACATGAACCTAATCCTCCTGGAGGCTGAAATAAACACCGGTATGGTACTGGGGTATGTACATACAAGTTCCGTAAGCGGCGTATGTTTTAGAACGGTAGACGCAAGTAAATTATCTCTACTATGACTCTTCATTAACTTTATCTCAGAAACCTTTACCACAGGAGATGTGTGATAAGACTAACTGAGAGTAACACCTATAAGTGGAACTCTCGCACACACTTAAAAGTGCGTAATCCTTAAGCTTATACCTTGAGTCGTTTAAAAATAGGGCGAGCAACAATATGTTCTGTATTTTTCCTCTAGTCTGCATCTGGAAGCGCGCGCCGAGTGACTGATAGAACCAGATGTGGTATTGAAGAAAAGAGTTGGCGTTTATAAAGAGTCAGTAGTAGTATGACAGTGGTATCAGTTATCTTAGCAAATGATATGGCAACTAGTGGTAATCAGAA
Source organism: Trachelipus rathkii (assembly GCA_015478945.1). Lineage (NCBI taxonomy): Eukaryota > Metazoa > Arthropoda > Malacostraca > Isopoda > Trachelipodidae > Trachelipus > Trachelipus rathkii. Next base: position 32,658 of record JABUQX010038072.1, read on the forward strand.
CCCTACATTATACATGAAACGTGAAGAGAAGCCATATATAATACCATACAATTGTATTCCTTACAAGTTCTTTTATAGCGTGTGGACAATATGTTATGCAGCAGGGTTAATATGAATATCTAGTTGAATGAGCTTATATAGGAGTAAACATTGATGATTCACGTGTAAGTGATACTTATTTTGTTTGGACAGGGCATACAAAACTGATTCACGTTCACGTGATGGAGATATCATAAATGAATATTTTAGGTTCGCACTAGTATAGAAACAGCGCGTGAGTGAGTCTAAAAAAAAGAAATGAAATGTAGATAGCGCTACTCCTTAATCATGTGAGACATTCTATCTATATATTTTTATCTATTATTTAATATAGCTGAGCGCGATGTGATGCGAACTCTCTCATCAACTTACAACTTAATTGTAGTAAGAAGCTGAAAGAGAAACGTTCATGCACAGGATGCATTTATTTACTACTCTTTCGCGACATAATTTAAAATTTCATGTGTCTCATATCATCCTCTCAGAGCATTTCTATATTCGGTGTGAGAGGACTACAATTTCTATTTTTCCTATACCCATTTATTCATACTATTCCCATAAAATCATCTTTCCTATTACTACCCTTGAATATTTTAAACATCTCCGCTTTTCATTAATTTTCTCTCTTATCCGCTATTCCTCACTTCATCACCAAACAGGTTTTCCTCTTCGCCCCCGATCAATCGGATCTCTCAATTCTTCTATAATGAGCGATAATCTTCGACTTAACAATGAAAGCTAACCACCTTAACAACTTGTTATAAAATGTTATCCCCACATATGATCACTACAGTATACTAGCGTCTTTAAATATCGCCTTTATTATACCAGTGACCGTTTGCCTCTCATAAGTCATGTCATCGAAATTTGGCTGACAATCGAGCGCATTTAACCTCGGAAATAATATGATCTTTTCCCTTATTAACCTTGCCAATTTGGGCCCTCAGAGTATCACATCACACAAATATCAATCTAATATATTAATATAAACACTGGTAAAACTACAAGTCCTATAAATTACTCCTTCCTCACACCTTCTAAACTTCACTCAAACATACTTTTCATTAGTTAGATATTATGCATTTCAAATGTGTCACACAATATTTGTATGCACACACATTCATCTCATTCTAACGCTAATGGGTTCTTGCGCACTAAATCCGGGGAGTGGTCTCTTATACACCAAGATCTCAGTATCCTTCAGTCTTACAGCTCAATTCCGAGCCAATCTCTTTATGTGAACCCACACAGAATAACAATCCACATATGTATTTCTTGCCCTAATAAGAGCTCTCATCATATTATGAACAAAGCGAATAACTTCAATCCGAATAATGTCTCTCTAGAGAAAGAATTCCCTTATTTACCTATATTATCCATTACTATAACATATTATCTGAGGCGTCTATACCTCCTCTTCAATCCCTTTCCACTATACCCTTCCATAAAACGCTTGTATTTGACACACCACTTCTACATGACTCAATTCTCTATTCTATCACATATAAACTTATGCGCGTCATATTACTTTACTTCAGTTGTCCAACTCTCGAGCTAAGGAGTGTCTTTTCATATATATCCACTTATCCTGCCGCACTTTTAACTATTCCTTACTAATAGCATTATCTTCACTTCATATCTCGTACATATAGTTCTCCAATTCACTTAGGTATATGCTAATAACACCTCCATACACCTCTGAAAATATCTATCCATCTAATCTTGTACTTAGCAAACTCATTCATTAAGCACTATCACACTATCAGCTTATCGACTATCTACCGATTGTTCATTACTTGCCTTTGCACACTATTAATTATAAAGTCGCCACGAATTTTCGCGCGAGTCCGAGTTCTCTCTTCTCTCACATCTCCTTCTACATCCCATCTTACAGCTATTGAGGCAATAAAACAAATAAAGCTCGATATCCCACTATCTCCTCTATTTATTTATCTAGTTAGCACGCGCTTCCCCTGATATTCCTAAAGATTGATAACATCACACAAGCCTTCATTTGCATAAGAGATTTTCCATATTTCCCGCATTTTGGTCATTGATCCCCATCTCATGCCATCTCAGTATGCCACAAGTCACCATGTTCTTCCAAGACTAGTTCACTTCATTATGGTACTCAATATCTTCTACTATCCATCACTTGACGTACGATATCTTATGCATTTCTTTTTTCCTAACCTTTATCATATATTCTGAAGGACTACTCGAGCATTATGCATTCTTCTATTTAAAACTTCAATACAATTAATTTGATTACTGTCCGTTAGTAACATCAAATGACGCGCTTTTTTTTTTTACTATTTTAATCTTTCAGTGTCTTTGTACGGTTCAATTAAAAAGGTAGAAGTCCGATCTTAAATAACTTTTAAGCACATTAGTTTTTAATTTAAAAATCCCCTCTGTTGCATGTTCAACTGTTCCCGGATTGCTCCAAACTTTTATAGCTTACATCGGCTATCCAGACATACCTTCTAGTTTCCGGCCACTGCATAACATTGCTATCCCAGATTTCATTTTGTTTTCACGCTTTCCACCAATTCTCTTACATCCTATATTTATCTTTGTAGCTTATCAAGCATACAATTCTTCAAATTACTGGTACTACGAAAATTTAGACCACAAACTCTCTACCAACTCTCAAGTGACCACTCCATTCTGCTGCAAAACCATGTCACTCGTTACTCACCCCGCAGTTATACACTCTCTCTATCTCCATATTCCCCACACAACCTTAAAAAATTCACAACAAAAAATCATTTCTATATGAAAACAATAAATTACCTTAACCCCGATATATCAATTTACACCTACAACGTTCTACTTAAACACCCCCTACAACTGTGCATTTCTAATCGAAACCTAGTCACTAAATATAATACTCTTACGATCAATCCTATCATTCACTCACACAAGAACAATACATCATTACTTTGTCACTTCCGATACCATTCCTCTACCTACAACTCTAACTCATACGTATGAGCCTTTTGGATATCATCTTGTGTCTAAATAGAAAGTTCTAGTACTAATCAATATCACACACATCCTCTCTTCTCACACGAAATCCTATCAATTATCCTACCATTCTCATTTTCCTCCATCACCTATCAATTCTTCTGACCTTCTATGCTATATCATTTGTAACCCACATGCCAACCAACCTGCGTTAATACCTCTGAATCAAAAATACATTTTTTTGTGATACGAGTAATACTAATCTCTATCTATTATATCTTAATTACTACACTAGTAATATCACTACTCACTGTATCAGCACTACCTGGATAATCATACATCATCATAATCGTTATACTTTATTTTTTAATTCTTAATTTTAGTAGAAAGTCCTCTATACTATATAGTAGATATATATAAATCTAAGTTAGATACAATATATAAGATGTTATTCCTCTATATTACTATATAATATTAATGCATATATATATAATAGTATTATATATATACATGTAATATATAAAATCGTATTAATAGTCATATTTAGGCCTAGAAGGGGTATTGGTACTACTGTATAATATAAAACATCTTTAATATACATAAAAAGAGGTAATTTTAAAAAAAAACAAAAAAAAACATTTTGTTTTAAAAAAAAACCGTTTTTTTTGCAAAAAAAAAAACCAATTAAAAAAAAAATCTTTATTTCACAACCCTATATATACATATATATATATATATATATATATATTATATATATATATATATATATATCTATATATATAATATATATATATATAATATATAATATATATATATATATATATATATATATATATATATATATATATATATAAAAAATAATTGAACATATATATATATATAGATATAGACATAATATAATATATATATACTATATATATAATATATATATAATAGTATTATATATGTATATTAATATATAAGTATATATATATATATATATATATATATATTATATATATATATATATATATAAGAGATAAATAATATATATATTTTTTTTATAGGCTCAAAAGTCACCTTCGTTCAGCATATAAATTTTAAGATGCAAAATATACATTTACAAATCAACCTTATATACTAAGATATAATAGACTCCTATTAAATGCGACACTCCAGCATGTGAAGCTCACATTTTGATAATATTCTGCTTTGTCTAATAATACCACAACGCCCCTCCCTGATCGATCAATCTTCGATTCTCGATCATTACTCTGACTCTTTGTTTAACTTCCTTCTATATTTGAATTGCGGCATTGCTTTAACTTGTATATTATATTCCATTTTCTTGCAGTCCGCTTGAACATTGTAGCACCGCTGTGTCCCTCCAACCACGCTGCAACTCTTCCTGGCGTCACTATTCTTCCTCAGACTACCGTGAAACAAAGATGATCTCCCGCTTACCACCTTACATAAAAACATCCTTGTTTTTCTATGATACGGATTACCGTACTAGGCCAGTGATTTTCTTGATCATACCTGCCGAATTCATGCCTGGGTCTCTACAAAAACTCTTCGCAGTTTTCCTTTCATTCCCGGAGAACCCTCCACCACTTCCACTTTCAGAAGCCACGAATCGCTGTCTCTTTCTCCGTCGAAAGGCTTGACGACAGCAGCAATCCACAGTCCATTCCTTTTAATACTGCAGCTTCTCTTTATGAATGAGATCAAGAGGCTAGCTAGGAGTGCTAATGTTGGGGGAGAAACATTGCTGAAGAGATTATTTGTCAACGGTCTTCCTGAAAAAAGAGCAAAGGAAAACATAGAAAGTTGTGGTATTGAAAAAATATTAAGTAGAGCAAGGGCAGTTATCACTTCGGAAAATATATGTAATTATGGAGCAAGTGCGATAGAGAAAAAAAGATTATTTTAAAAACAATCAAGAAATCGCCTGTTATGGTTGCGGTGGTAGGCATCTAAGAAGAAACTGTAGGTGGAATAATTCAACATGTTTCTCATGCGGAAAAAGGGGCCATATAAGTCGGATGTGCAATTCGATGCTAGGGACGAATCAGGGAAACGAAGAGTAAGGGGATATTGTGCTGGAAATATTCCCTTAAGAAGTGTCTTCAACGGATTGCCTTTTATAAATGTAAAGATTAATGGCTAGTGGGTGTACGGGCTAGTAGATTCAGGCTTTTCAAAGTCTTTAATTTCCCAAAAATTAGGACGTAACGCGAAAGATGGAGATAAAATTATAAGCATTGATGGGAGGGCAGTAGAAACAGTTGGCAGAGGATCGGTGCTTATTGAAATCGAAGGGGTGGAATTTGAATTTGAAGTATTGGTGTTAGAGAAGATGGAGGGGGAACATTGATGTCATCCTTGGTATTGACGTTATATCGAAGTTTGGTGGGGTGACGATAAAAGAAAATGGCATTAGTTTCGGGGTTGAAAGCTTGAAGAGGAAAAACAAGTGTTATGAGAAAGGAAAAGCCGTGAAGTATAATGAGTGCTGTGAAATTAATGATAAAGATTTCTTTGTTCATTTTAACGGTGATTTTTGGAGTATAAAATGGAAATGGAAAGATAAGGAGCCATGTTTGAAGAATAAAATGAGGTCGTTTAATAAGCATTTGAAAAAGGAGGTGATGAGTTGGATAAAGGAGGGGATTTTGGTGGAATGGAATGGTGATGAAGAGAATGGCTTATTGCCTCTAATGGCGGTGGAACAAATCAACAAAAGCAAAGTTAGGCCTGTTTTAGATTATAGAGAATTGAACAAATTCGTGTCGTACCACACCGGTGATGAAGTTGGAGTATGTGATGAGTCGGTAAGGAAATGGAGAAAGATAAGAGGAGGGAGAAAATTAGTCGATTTGAAAGCTGCTTATTTGCAGATAAGAGTCGACAAGAGTCTTTGGAAGCATCAACTACTGAGTTTTAGGGGGGAAACCTACTGTTTGACGAGACTAGGATTTGGTTTGTGCAGTGCGACGAGGATTATGACGAAGATCTTAAGAATAGTGAGGGAAAAGAACAGGAGAGTTTTTGAGGGGACGGAATCATACATCGACGATATATTGGTAAATGAAGAAGTAATTGAGGCGGAGGAAGTTAGGAAACATCTTTTGAAATTCGGGTTGGTATCAAAGGATTCGGAGGAGGTTGTTGGGGGAAGAGTTCTTGGGATGAGAGTGTTCAATGGAAATAATGGAAAGATAGAATTTAGAAGGGGGAATGATTTGCCAAAAAATTGGTGAAATTTTGAAGATTTCAAGGAGGGAGTTGTTCTCAGTCTGTGGAAAATTGGTTGGGCATTATCCAATCGCAGGATGGTTAAGGGTGATTTGTAACTTGTTAAAAAGGATCGCGGAAGGAAAGAAATGGAGTGATGATATCGGAAGAAAATGCAATGAATTGTTGGTTAAAGTTGTGAAAGAAGTGGAAACAAATGATCCTGTGAAAGGAGACTGGTTCGTGGGTGACTCAAGTAGGGGGAAGATATGGTGCGTCGCCAGTAATTTAGCGTTGGGGGCGGTCTTGGAGATAGATGGAAATACAGTAGAAGATGCTTGCTGGCTGAGGAAGAAGACGGATTGCAGTCACATTAATGTTGCAGAATTAGATGCGGTTTTAAAAGGCCTGAATTTATGCATAAAATGGGGTGTTAAGGAAGTTGAAATAATGTGCGATTCAAAGACGGTGGTAAACTGGGTTAGGAATGCGATAAGCATGGATTGTAGATTGAAATCGAAAGGTGCCTCAGAAATGTTGGTGAAAAGAAGATTGGGAATTATTTCAGATATAATGGAGGAATTTGAGTAGAAAATAAAAATTAACTTGGTAAAGTCAGAAGAAAATAAAGCGGATAAGTTGACAAGGGTTTTTAAGAAGTGGTTGGAGCTCTTAAATGGGATTGAGGAAGATTGCTGTGGCATGGCATTAGAGGAGATTGATAGAATCCATGGGAGAAATCATTGCTGGTTGGAAAAAACTATGTTCGCAGCGAGGAGGGTGGACAAAGAGATAAAAATGAAGGATGTGGAAGAGTGCATAAAGAAATGTAAAAAATGTCAGTCAATAGATCCTAATCCAGTTAAATATGATAAAGGAAGTTTAGGCATTGTGGGCATATGGAAGAGATTGGCGATCGATATAACATATTTGGGGAAAAAGAAATTTTTATCGATAATAGATTGTGGAGAGAGAGTAGGTTTGTAATCTGGAAGGAATTAAGGTGCGAAGGTGGAAAAGAAATTAGTGGGAAGTTGGAGAGATATTCTTTGAACACGGTTTTCCTAATGAAATTATACTGGATAATGCGGCGAGCTTTAGAGGAGTTGAATTGAGGGAGACTTGTAAGAAATGGAACTTGGATTTGATATTCAGGGCGGCATTCAGGAGTAACTGCAATGGAATCATTGAAAGGAATCATAGGTCAATCAAAAGGATTGAAAGTAAAGGAGCCATGTTTGAAGAATAAAATGAGGTCGTTTAATAAGCATTTGAAAAAGGAGGTGAAAGATAAATTCGATGAGGAGGTGATGAGATGGATAAAGGAGGAGATTTTGGTGGATGGAATGGTGATGAAGAGAATGGCTTACTGCCGCTAATGGCGGTGGAACAAATCAACAAAAGCAAAGTTAGGCCTGTTTTAGATTATAGAAAATTGAACAAATTCGTGTCGTACCACACCGGTGATGAAGTTGGAGTATGTGATGAGTCGGTAAGGAAATGGAGAAAGATAAGAGGAGGGAGAAAATTGGTCGATTTGAAAGCTGCTTATTTGCAGATAAGAGTCGACAAGAGTCTTTGGAAGCATCAACTAGTGAGTTTTAAGGGAAAAACTTACTGCTTGACGAGACTAGGATTTGGTTTGTGCAGTGCGACGAGGATTATGACGAAGATCTTAAGAATAGTGAGGGAAAAGAACAGGAGAGTTTTTGAGGGGACGGAATCATACATCGACGATATATTGGTAAATGAAGAAGTAATTGAGGCGGAGGAAGTTAGGAAACATCTTTTGAAATTCGGGTTGGTATCAAAGGATTCGGAGGAGGTTGTTTGGGGAAGAGTTCTTGGGATGAGAGTGTTCAATGGAAATAATGGAAAGATAGAATTTAGAAGGGGGGAATGATTTGCCAAAAATTGATGAAAGATTTCAAGGAGGGAGTTGTTCTCAGTCTGTGGAAAATTGGTTGGGCATTATCCAATCGCAGGATGGTTAAGGGTGATTTGTAACTTGTTAAAAAGGATCGAGGAAGGAAAGAAATGGAGTGATGATATCGGAAGAAAATGCAATGAATTATTGGTCAAAGTTGTGAAAGAGGTGGAAACAAATGATCCTGTGAAAGGAGACTGGTTCGTAGGTGACTCAAGTAGGGGGAAGATATGGTGCGTCGCCAGTAATTTAGCGTTGGGGGCGGTCTTGGAGATAGATGGGAATACAGTAGAAGATGCTTGCTGGCTGAGGAAGAAGACGGATTGCAGTCACATTAATGTTGCAGAATTAGATGCGGTTTTAAAAGGCCTGAATTTATGCATAAAATGGGGTGTTAAGGAAGTTGAAATAATGTGCGATTCAAAGACGGTGGTAAACTGGGTTAGGAATGCGATAAGCATGGATTGTAGATTGAAATCGAAAGGTGCCTCAGAAATGTTGGTGAAAAGAAGATTGGAAATTATTTCAGATATAATGGAGGAATTTGAGTTGAAAATAAAAATTAACTTGGTAAAGTCAGAAGAAAATAAAGCGGATAAGTTGACAAGGGTATTTAAGAAGTGGTTGGAGTTCTTAAATGGGATTGAGGAAGATTGCTGTGGCATGGCATTAGAGGAGATTGATAGAATCCATGGGAGAAATCATTGCTGGTTGGAAAAAACTATGTTCGCAGCGAGGAGGGTGGACAAAGAGATAAAAATGAAGGATGTGGAAGAGTGCATAAAGAAATGTAAAAAATGTCAGTCAATAGATCCTAATCCAGTTAAATATGATAAAGGAAGTTTAGGCATTGTGGGCATATGGAAGAGATTGGCGATCGATATAACATATTTGGGGAAAAAGAAATTTTTATCGATAATAGATTGTGGAGAGAGAGTAGGTTTGTAATCTGGAAGGAATTAAGGGGCGAAGGTGGAAAAGAAATTAGTGGGAAGTTGGAGAGGTATTCTTTGAACACGGTTTTCCTAATGAAATTATACTGGATAATGCGGCGAGCTTTAGAGGAGTTGAATTGAGGGAGACTTGTAAGAAATGGAACGTGGATTTGATATTCAGGGCGGCATTCAGGAGTAACTGCAATGGAATCATTGAGAGGAATCATAGGTCAATCAAAAGGATTTGGGGAAGGAGCCATGTTTGAAGAATAAAATGAGGTCGTTTAATAAGCATTTGAAAAAGGAGGTGAAAGATAAATTCGATGAGGAGGTGATGAGATGGATAAAGGAGGAGATTTTGGTGGATGGAATGGTGATGAAGAGAATGGCTTACTGCCGCTAATGGCGGTGGAACAAATCAACAAAAGCAAAGTTAGGCCTGTTTTAGATTATAGAGAATTGAACAAATTCGTGTCGTACCACACCGGTGATGAAGTTGGAGTATGTGATGAGTCGGTAAGGAAATGGAGAAAGATAAGAGGAGGGAGAAAATTGGTCGATTTGAAAGCTGCTTATTTGCAGATAAGAGTCAACAAGAGTCTTTGGAAGCATCAACTAGTGAGTTTTAAGGGAAAAACTTACTGCTTGACGAGACTAGGATTTGGTTTGTGCAGTGCGACGAGGATTATGACGAAGATCTTAAGAATAGTGAGGGAAAAGAACAGGAGAGTTTTTGAGGGGACGGAATCATACATCGACGATATATTGGTAAATGAAGAAGTAATTGAGGCGGAGGAAGTTAGGAAACTTCGGGTTGGTATCAAAGGATTCGGAGGAGGTTGTTTGGGGAAGAGTTCTTGGGATGAGAGTGTTCAATGGAAATAATGGAAAGATAGAATTTAGAAGGGGGAATGATTTGCCAAAAAAATTGGTGAAATTTTGAAGATTTCAAGGAGGGAGTTGTTCTCAGTCTGTGGAAAATTGGTTGGGCATTATCCAATCGCAGGATGGTTAAGGGTGATTTGTAACTTGTTAAAAAGGATCGCGGAAGGAAAGAAATGGAGTGATGATATCGGAAGAAAATGCAATGAATTGTTGGTTAAAGTTGTGAAAGAGGTGGAAACAAATGATCCTGTGAAAGGAGACTGGTTCGTAGGTGACTCAAGTAGGGGGAAGATATGGTGCGTCGCCAGTAATTTAGCGTTGGGGGCGGTCTTGGAGATAGATGGGAATACAGTATCAAAGGATTCGGAGGAGGTTGTTTGGGGAAGAGTTCTTGGGATGAGAGTGTTCAATGGAAATAATGGAAAGATAGAATTTAGAAGGGGGAATGATTTGCCAAAAAAATTGGTGAAATTTTGAAGATTTCAAGGAGGGAGTTGTTCTCAGTCTGTGGAAAATTGGTTGGGCATTATCCAATCGCAGGATGGTTAAGGGTGATTTGTAACTTGTTAAAAAGGATCGCGGAAGGAAAGAAATGGAGTGATGATATCGGAAGAAAATGCAATGAATTGTTGGTTAAAGTTGTGAAAGAGGTGGAAACAAATGATCCTGTGAAAGGAGACTGGTTCGTAGGTGACTCAAGTAGGGGGAAGATATGGTGCGTCGCCAGTAATTTAGCGTTGGGGGCGGTCTTGGAGATAGATGGGAATACAGTAGAAGATGCTTGCTGGCTGAGGAAGAAGACGGATTGCAGTCACATTAATGTTGCAGAATTAGATGCGGTTTTAAAAGGCCTGAATTTATGCATAAAATGGGGTGTTAAGGAAGTTGAAATAATGTGCGATTCAAAGACGGTGGTAAACTGGGTTAGGAATGCGATAAGCATGGATTGTAGATTGAAATCGAAAGGTGCCTCAGAAATGTTGGTGAAAAGAAGATTGGGAATTATTTCAGATATAATGGAGGAATTTGAGTAGAAAATAAAAATTAACTTGGTAAAGTCAGAAGAAAATAAAGCGGATAAGTTGACAAGGGTATTTAAGAAGTGGTTGGAGCTCTTAAATGGGATTGAGGAAGATTGCTGTGGCATGGCATTAGAGGAGATTGATAGAATCCATGGGAGAAATCATTGCTGGTTGGAAAAAACTATGTTCGCAGCGAGGAGGGTGGACAAAGAGATAAAAATGAAGGATGTGGAAGAGTGCATAAAGAAATGTAAAAAATGTCAGTCAATAGATCCTAATCCAGTTAAATATGATAAAGGAAGTTTAGGCATTGTGGGCATATGGAAGAGATTGGCGATCGATATAACATATTTGGGGAAAAAGAAATTTTTATCGATAATAGATTGTGGAGAGAGAGTAGGTTTGTAATCTGGAAGGAATTAAGGTGCGAAGGTGGAAAAGAAATTAGTGGGAAGTTGGAGAGATATTCTTTGAACACGGTTTTCCTAATGAAATTATACTGGATAATGCGGCGAGCTTTAGAGGAGTTGAATTGAGGGAGACTTGTAAGAAATGGAACGTGGATTTGATATTCAGGGCGGCATTCAGGAGTAACTGCAATGGAATCATTGAAAGGAATCATAGGTCAATCAAAAGGATTTGGGGAAGGAGCCATGTTTGAAGAATAAAATGAGGTCGTTTAATAAGCATTTGAAAAAGGAGGTGAAAGATAAATTCGATGAGGAGGTGATGAGATGGATAAAGGAGGAGATTTTGGTGGATGGAATGGTGATGAAGAGAATGGCTTACTGCCGCTAATGGCGGTGGAACAAATCAACAAAAGCAAAGTTAGGCCTGTTTTAGATTATAGAAAATTGAACAAATTCGTGTCGTACCACACCGGTGATGAAGTTGGAGTATGTGATGAGTCGGTAAGGAAATGGAGAAAAATAATAGGAGGGAGAAAATTGGTCGATTTGAAAGCTGCTTATTTACAGATAAGAGTCGACAAGAGTCTTTGGAAGCATCAACTAGTGAGTTTTAGGGGGAAAACTTACTGTTTGACGAGACTAGGATTTGGTTTGTGCAGTGCGCCGAGGATTATGACGAAGATCTTAAGAATAGTGAGGAAAAAGGACAGGAGAGTTTTTGAGGGGACGGAATCATACATCGACGATATATTGGTAAATGAAGAAGTAATTGAGGCGGAGGAAGTTAGGAAACATCTTTTGAAATTCGGGTTGGTATCAAAGGATTCGGAGGAGGTTGTTTGGGGAAGAGTTCTTGGGATGAGAGTGTTCAATGGAAATAATGGAAAGATAGAATTTAGAAGGGGGAATGATTTGCCAAAAAATTGGTGAAATTTTGAAGATTTCAAGGAGGGAGTTGTTCTCAATCTGTGGAAAATTGGTTGGGCATTATCCAATCGCAGGATGGTTAAGAGTGATTTGTAGCTTGTTAAAAAGGATCGCGGAAGGAAAGAAATGGAGTGATGATATCGGAAGAAAATGCAATGAATTGTTGGTTAAAGTTGTGAAAGAGGTGGAAACAAATGATCCTGTGAAAGGAGACTGGTTCGTAGGTGACTCAAGTAGGGGGAAGATATGGTGCGTCGCCAGTAATTTAGCGTTGGGGGCGGTCTTGGAGATAGATGGGAATACAGTATCAAAGGATTCGGAGGAGGTTGTTTGGGGAAGAGTTCTTGGGATGAGAGTGTTCAATGGAAATAATGGAAAGATAGAATTTAGAAGGGAATGATTTGCCAAAAATTGGTGAAATTTTGAAGATTTCAAGGAGGGAGTTGTTCTCAGTCTGTGGAAAGTTGGTTGGGCATTATCCAATCGCAGGATGGTTAAGGGTGATTTGTAACTTGTTAAAAAGGATCGCGGAAGGAAAGAAATGGAGTGATGATATCGGAAGAAAATGCAATGAATTGTTGGTTAAAGTTGTGAAAGAGGTGGAAACAAATGATCCTGTGAAAGGAGACTGGTTCGTGGGTGACTCAAGTAGGGGGAAGATATGGTGCGTCGCCAGTAATTTAGCGTTGGGGGCGGTCTTGGAGATAGATGGGAATACAGTAGAAGATGCTTGCTGGCTGAGGAAGAAGACGGATTGCAGTCACATTAATGTTGCAGAATTAGATGCGGTTTTAAAAGGCCTGAATTTATGTATAAAATGGGGTGTTAAGGAAGTTGAAATAATGTGCGATTCAAAGACGGTGGTAAACTGGGTTAGGAATGCGATAAGCATGGATTGTAGATTGAAATCGAAAGGTGCTGAATTGATCGTAAAAAGAAGATTGGAAATTATTTCAGATATAATGGAGGAATTTGAGTTGAAAATAAAAATTAACTTGGTAAAGTCAGAAGAAAATAAAGCGGATAAGTTGACAAGGGTATTTAAGAAGTGGTTGGAGCTCTTAAATGGGATTGAGGAAGATTGCTGTGGCATGGCATTAGAGGAGATTGATAGAATCCATGGGAGAAATCATTGCTGGTTGGAAAAAACTATGTTCGCAGCGAGGAGGGTGGACAAAGAGATAAAAATGAAGGATGTGGAAGAGTGCATAAAGAAATGTAAAAAATGTCAGTCAATAGATCCTAATCCAGTTAAATATGATAAAGGAAGTTTAGGCATTGTGGGCATATGGAAGAGATTGGCGATCGATATAACATATTTGGGGAAAAAGAAATTTTTATCGATAATAGATTGTGGAGAGAGAGTAGGTTTGTAATCTGGAAGGAATTAAGGGGCGAAGGTGGAAAAGAAATTAGTGGGAAGTTGGAGAGGTATTCTTTGAACACGGTTTTCCTAATGAAATTATACTGGATAATGCGGCGAGCTTTAGAGGAGTTGAATTGAGGGAGACTTGTAAGAAATGGAACGTGGATTTGATATTCAGGGCGGCATTCAGGAGTAACTGCAATGGAATCATTGAGAGGAATCATAGGTCAATCAAAAGGATTTGGGGAAGGAGCCATGTTTGAAGAATAAAATGAGGTCGTTTAATAAGCATTTGAAAAAGGAGGTGAAAGATAAATTCGATGAGGAGGTGATGAGATGGATAAAGGAGGAGATTTTGGTGGATGGAATGGTGATGAAGAGAATGGCTTACTGCCGCTAATGGCGGTGGAACAAATCAACAAAAGCAAAGTTAGGCCTGTTTTAGATTATAGAGAATTGAACAAATTCGTGTCGTACCACACCGGTGATGAAGTTGGAGTATGTGATGAGTCGGTAAGGAAATGGAGAAAGATAAGAGGAGGGAGAAAATTGGTCGATTTGAAAGCTGCTTATTTGCAGATAAGAGTCGACAAGAGTCTTTGGAAACATCAACTAGTGAGTTTTAGGGGAAAAACTTACTGCTTGACGAGACTAGGATTTGGTCTGTGCAGTGCGCCGAGAATTATGACGAAGATCTTAAGAATAGTGAGGGAAAAGAACAGGAGAGTTTTTGAGGGGACGGAATCATACATTGACGATATATTGGTTCTGATTCTTCATCACAAAATCTACAGCAAAAACAGCAGCAGTCACAAAGGCATTAACAACAACAACAACAACAACAACAACAACAACAACAACAACAACAACAACAACAACAACAACAACAACAACAACAACAACAACAACAACAACAACAACAACAACAACAACAACAACAACAACGATCCTTCATCTGATAATAATGGTGAATCCGGCGATGATGAACCACCCCGCGAAGAGCGTAAAATTGTTCGTGCTAAACGTGGTCTTCAAAATCGTGATGCTAAGAAAAGAGGACTTTGGGTTAACGATCCCGGTGCAGGACCCAGCGGAGTGAACGATCACAGAGGAACACCGATGGATGTTGATTCTTGTGATATCTCAAAAGACGGGGTAAGTGTAATTTACAAAATACTTATAAATTCATATTGTTTGAATGAATGAAATATTAATTAAAGTAAGAAGCTAAGTGAAATCTTGTATTTGTAATTACATTTAAAAAGCATATTAAGAAAATATAGAATCATTTAAAAGTAAAGTAAAGTTAGGTTAAGGTTGATCTTATGTTATTACTAGTATATTTATGATTGATTCTCTTTTACAGAAGAATAACAAAAGAAAACGAGATAATGATGATGTTGATGGCGATGAAGAAGATTTTACAGCAGAATTACTTGAAATTAAAACGGTGGCAGTCTCTAGAAATTCAGGGGTCATTGACACACATCGGTACAGAATAAGGGTGAATGAAGGAAATGTGTTCAGTCGAGGTCTTGATATAGAGGATGCTTTCAGAAGGGTCATTCGAGCTATTGTTGAACATCTAAAAAAGGAGGTGAACTATGGAGAATACAAAGCAAGATTTTGGTTTACTTTCAATGATGGTGCACGCAACGAATTCCATGTCAACCTTGCCCATAAAGATGTAAAGGATAATGATAACTTGGTATCAACTTTGTGTCTCCGACTAAACAAGGCCTTACAGTCTGGCGATAAAGCTACGTTCAGCGATTTCATCGTCGAAGTTCAGGTAATGCATAACCCTGAAGGGAATGGGCCTCTAATACCTGGTCAAATTAATTTTATCCACCCTGATCTTATCACACGTCATTTATTAACAAGTAGGTATGACAGGAGGATTGATGCAGTTGGGTGTGAATTTAAAGCTATAGCTGCCTGTGTAAAAGCTGTTACCGAAAACAAATAACTCAAGTTAAAATTGATACTATAGTAAAATTAGGGGTGAAAATAGCCAATCTGTGCGGTTTAAATTATGCTGACCTTTGACGGCCGATAAATTTGCTATAATAGAACGGGTCTTAAATTGTAGGATATTTGTCTACAGAAACGATAAAGATGAAAAGTTGCATGTAGTTTATAAACCAAGAGAAATTGAAAGATAAAGACTTGTATATAATTGGATATGATGCTGTCAATCTCATTATTATTACCCTCTTCCCAACGATAAAATAAAATTAGCAATTGCTAGTGTGAATCCTGATAATATAAAGGGACAAATTTTCTGTAGACAATGTTACAGTTTTGTGACAAATATGGTTTTGCATCTACATCAGGAATGTGAATATTATAAATGTAAACAGTGTCTCACATATGAACGTGGGGGAAGGGCTGAAACTAATGATATTCCCTTAAAGTATATTGCTGAATGTAATCTTAACTTTAATAACGAAGATTGCCTTAAGAACCATAGAAAAAACAACAAATTCGTATGTAAGAAAATAAAAATTTGCAAACTGTGTGATACAATGAAGATAGCTGATATTCAAGGACATATGAGACATGACTGTGTCAATATACGGTGTTTCGTTTGTGACGAGAAGTATAACCCTTTAAAAGGGGTTCATAAATGTTTCATGAAAACATTAAAAAAGAAAGAAGAGAAATGGCTGGAAAAGAAAAATGTTTACACATTTTATTATGATGTGGAAACGTATAACAACAATGAGCGGGATAAAGAAGACGGTAAAACAATTGTTGATATGGTACCGTACTTACTTGTGAGCATGTTAGTATGTTATAAATGCAGCGAAAAAGAATTAAGGAATGAACAGTGCGAGAAATGCGGAACTAAACGTCAGGAAATCTTCCATTTGGATTTGAATGCTGAAAATGATTCCGAAAAGTGTCCAGTCGACAAATTCATAAATTATTTATTCAGTTTTTCCGAAAAACGTCAGAAAGACGAAATCTTAGTAGCAGCTCAGAATGGGGGTAAGTGTGGCACACAATTTGTGTTCAGTAAATTATTGGCAAGACCAGGTGCTAGTGTTATTTCTAGTAACCCTGTAAAATGAGGTACAAAGATCATTACTATGACTGCCCAGCATAATATAACATTTAAAGATACCCTCTTTTACATGCCCTGTGCTTTGAAGAAGCTACCAAAATGTATAGGACTTGAAGGTGATGTAACTAAAGGGTTACTCTCGTACATATTTCTTACCTTAGATAATGTAAATTATGTTGGCCGCATACCTGCTAGAGAGTTATTTAAAATTGAGCGAATGGAAGAGTCAGAGAAACGAGAATTTACCGAATGGTTTAGCTCATTCGAAAATTGAGAATATGACATTAAATCAGAATGCACTAAATATTGTGTACAGGACGTCGACATTTTACGTCAAAGTTTTGAAAAATTCCGAAAGATGTTCATTGAAATGTTCCAAATAGATTGTTTAACAGAATGTTGTACAATTGCTTCACTTTGTTTTAGAGTCTTTAAAACCCATTATATGAAATCTGATACTGTTGCTCATATCAGCCGAGATGGATAGAAAAATTATTCGTATCAAGGTATTCGTTGGATAGCATTCATGGAGAAGTATACTGGTCAAAGGATAAACCGTGCCCGGAATGGCGGCGAGCGGGTGTTTAAAATTAAATATAAACACTACATCCTGATGGGTACACAGAGCTCCCTGTTGGTGATTATACACCTATTGATGGAGATGCCTTTGTCACCCTCAGACAGCTTCAAGTAGACAACCAATTGAAAGCCAGGAATGAGCAGAGATGGAGGGAAATGGATGAGGAGGCATCTGCATCCGGTGCTAGGCCAGTGGAAAAGAAACGCATATCGTACTTGTTCCATGGAAGTATATGGCACGGGCATCAGAGCTGTGCGGACGGTAAACTAGAACAGAGAGGTGTCTCCAGTCTCGATAGGTATAGAATGCCCATGCTACAAGAAGAATCATACAGAAGAGCCGGTTTTGAAGTTGTGAGGGTATGGGAATGCGAATGGGAAAAATGAAAGATGAGTGCACGGTAAGAATACTCCACGCTGACCCTGACGAAGAAGAGGATACGGAACTTCTGAAACCGTATGTCAATAGAATAGGTAACGATGTTGAAAATCATGATGATTGGTGATGCTCTGTACGGAGGTCGTACGGTGCCTTTTATATATTACTACCCTCCCACAGATGGTGCTACCAAACTTTATTACTTAGATTTCACATCGCTGTACCCATGGGTTCAAAAATCTCAAGAGTTCCCTACAGGCATCCCGGAGAAACTTGTTGGAAGCGAAATCTCTAGTATCCCCGAATACATAGCAAACATGCATGAGAAATATTTCGGGGTGGCTTACGTTTGCGTTTTACCTCCTCAAAACTTATACATTCCAGTTTTACCAGGGAGATATAAAGAAAGACTAATATTTACTCTATGTCGAACGTGTGCAAAAGAAGGTTACGAAGGTTTGTGTACTCACAATGATGGACAACGAGAGATTAAGGGTGTTTACACAACACCCGAACTAAAAATTGGCTGTGAAAAAAGGCTACAAGATTACCAAGATCTTCGAAATTTGGACTTTCAAACCTATGGTCGGATTGTTCACAGACTACGTGAAAGCATTCCTGAAATGGAAAACTGAGGTTCAGGGTTCCCTGAAGGTATCACCGGTCTCACAGATCCTGAACTTAATATTTTCATTGAGGCTTTTGAAAGAATTGAAGGTGTTAAACTAGGTAGGGCTAATATCAAGAACAATCCTGGTCTCCGTTTCATTGCTAAGTTATGTCTTAATTCCCTTTGGGGGAAAATGGCGGAAAGCGCACCTTGCGCAGAAGACATAATATGTCACAGTGACGCCGATGTCTGGGCATTGGCCAAGCAAGCCGACTTGGAAATCGAAAATGTATGGAAACATGTAGTTTCCGTACGATACACTGCTTATGCGTATAATACATCAAGGTCTATCGCAGCGTTCACTACTGCTCATGCACGAGTCAAACTATACAAACTCCTGGAATCACTAGGTCAAAGAGTATTGTATTGTGACAACGACAGTTGCATCTTTGTAGCCAAAAAAGGTGATCACGTACCCGAAACAGGAAGGTTTTTTGGTGATTTGACAGACGAAATTGGAGTTGTTATTACAGCTGACAGCTTTGTTTGCACTGGGCCTAAATCTTATGCAGAACGATTGCTTAAAAACAATGGTGAAGTAGACCATATTCTGAAACCTAAGTGTTTAACATTGAGTAATACGAGTAGTGATATTATCAATTTTAACAGTATGCTGAAAATATTGTTAGATAAAGTCGATACAGATGCTGAAAACGAAGTACGGGAATGGCTTATGGGTGCTGAGGAGTATTACAATGCGATAAAAGATAGGGACCTAACAGCAATTGCTATTAATCAAACGAGAGAAAAGGAAGGAGTTCCCACTCGTCATAATATGGTCTTCAATCTAGATGATTCAGATAAACTGTATGTGAATACAAGCGGATGCTATAAAGGTTAAAACTCCTTCAATAACTTTTAGGGCTACTAAGAAAGGAAAGGTATCAATCAGAAAAGGAACAAAAAAGCTGAGAATGACTTCTACAAAGAGGGCTCTTATTACAAACAAAGCTCGAACTATACCTTTCGGTTACAGAGGTCCTCTCGAACCTATTGATAGCAAATATTATGTAATATATATATATATATATATATATATATATATATATATATATATATATATATATATATATATATATATATATATATATATATATATATATATATATATATATATATATATATATATATACTGCAAATGTAAATATGTATTTTGTACAAAATAAATGTATTTTTATTTAATAAATGAAAGAAAAAAAGAAAGAAAAACACCAGCAATGGCAGCGGAACATATAATGAATGGATGGAGAAATAATAATTAATAAATAGAAAATAAATAATGGTAATAGTGAAATAGTGAAGCGTAACTTACGTAGGAAAAGAATCATGCAGAGCAGAGCAAAACAAAGCGGCCCGCTGGGCCCAAAAGGCCATACTCCATTTCACTAATGGATGAAAGCTCTGGCACTCGCTGCTGCTGCTGCTGCTGCTGCTGTGACACCGCCGGG
>JABUQX010038072.1:57500-65000 GCA_015478945.1 Trachelipus rathkii
AACCTGCACGGATTTTGGGGAATCAGGGTTT
Organism: Trachelipus rathkii; assembly: GCA_015478945.1. Classification (NCBI taxonomy): domain Eukaryota; kingdom Metazoa; phylum Arthropoda; class Malacostraca; order Isopoda; family Trachelipodidae; genus Trachelipus; species Trachelipus rathkii. The sequence goes on from JABUQX010038072.1 coordinate 57,532, forward strand.
CCCTGTAAGGTTGCCCCAATCTGCACGGACTTTGTGAATCAGGGTTTACCTTTAAGGTTACCCCAACCTGCACGGACTTTGTGAATCAGGTTTTGCATTTAAGATTACCCCATCCTGCACGAATTTGATAAACCAGGTTTTGGATTTAAGGTTACTCCAACTGGTAAGGAGTTTACAAACTGTACTTCGGCATTGAGGTTGCCAAACCTTCACTGGATTAGGAGGGTGCCCGAGTGGTACTCCCCACCTTCACTGGATCGGGAGGGTGCCTGAGTGGTACTCCCCACCTTCACTGGATTGGGAGGGTGCCAGAATGGTACTCCCCACCTTCACGGGAATCAAAGGGAAGTTTGATATCGTTTTGTTTATTATCCCAGCTTAGAGGGTTCCCTTATTTACCTAAACTTTATTAAGATATAGTTACCCGTTTGTGAGGGTTTTGTGAGATCCCTTAGAGTGAATACTTTGAATTGTCCTTATATACACGGTGTGATCCGATACATTGATATAGTGAGTCCCGGTTATATACTGTTACACAGTCTGTCCTATGGAATGTATTACATAATTTTTAACGTGATAGATTGATTTATTAATATATTAGCATTTATTCTTTATGCATTTGATTTACTGATATTTTCGGGGATTATTATTTATTCTTTTATGCATTTGATTTATTGATATTTTCAGGGCATTGTTTTGGCTAGCCAGGGGAGGAGATTTTGGGTACTTATTTATTCATTTATTTATATATGTGCATTGAACATTTCGAATTGATATTTATGTGAGTGTTGTAAATATATTGATGAAAACCTGCTGCTTTCTTTCTGGACCTTGTTTTATCTTCTTATTATTTATTATTATGTATATGTCGTGTGTGTGTGTGTGACAGATATTTTTGGACAGACTTTTGTTTGAGTATGATACTCGAAAAAAAATTATTTTTTGATAAATTATTATTATTTTTTTTTTTTTGCCGTAAGGATACTTGGGTGTTTGAAGACACTATCGTGCATACGCACACACACACAGGGTGATATAATTTTTCTTCTCTTTTCGGGTTTAATATATATATATATATATATATATATATATATATATATTTTTCTGTATATATATACCACCACATATATAATATACCACCTATACATTACCTTCCACCCATCTATTATGTGCTGTTAAATAGCAGTCACATTCTAGACAAACTGGAAGGGTTGATATCTAAGTGTTAAATCTGCTAAATACTGCATCGTATAGGTGAAAGGTTATTTTATTTACAAAGTATTGACAGGAGTGTTCCAACTTCATATTATTGAAGAGCAGCAGTGTATTATTTTGTGTGTACAAGATGAATAACATTAAAAGGAAGAGGAAAAATATTGACAGATTGTTTGTTACGATGTAAGAACATTACTGAAGCATTAAACAAATGATGATATGTGTTTTATTTAAGACTATTATGATTTATAATGTGAATTCATTTTTTGTTGGAATTCCACATAATCATGCAAATGACCGCCACAAACACATGGGAAAAACTACAATCATTTGCTGATGATATGGATTATTCATTATTTGCCGTATCTCGCCAATCAAAGAATTTATTCGAATTAGTTAATGATGTTATGTCAATAAACTCCACAATGATGATGTCTATACTTATTTAACAAATGTTATAGATTATAAATATGTAAAACCACAGAAGAAATAATTTCTTTTGATCTAGCAAATCACTCAAGTTACTGATATTATACCTTGACCAGTTGTTATTTTCCATGTATGTAGTATATAAATTAATTAAAATATATTTTTATATACATTATTAATTTATCTTTAAATATATTCTTATATATATAATGTGTATATAAATATGTTTTCATCACCAGAAAGCTGATATGAAGACGAAATTATACCAGTGTCTTTAAATTATTCAAAATATGTGAATGGTTCGGAAACGTCGTGCTCCGCATCAGCCGGGACGTGTCGGAGCCAGCAGCCGGAAGGATAGAACAGGTACCCGAAGAAATCATAGCCCATGTACCACGGTCTGGACGGGTAACATCGGAGGTGAAAACGTCAAAGGTACAAGGGTCAAATATCAAGGAAGTACGGAGATTGTTAAAACAAATGGCATGACAGGGAGCAAATGGTAAAAGAAGTGTGTCGATGCAGAAAGAGGATCAGGTTGGTGAACACAAAGGTACACAAACGGTGAGTGCTGGCATGATGCCCCTACCGGTTGATGCAGTCGAACAACTTGAGTGGTTCGATGAGGTGGAAGCAGATAATGATCAGGAGAGTGAATATGATATTACGGCATTTGAGAAATCAATAGCGTTCCCTGAAGATAGTTACACGTTCGGAGTACAGATCAGTGACGAGAGTGAGGAGAAAATGAATTTGGGTTCAGATAAGGTAGTGGACTCAATTGGAAACTTGGAGGTAGTCGTACTGAAAAATTAATTTCTCCAAAGGCTACAGAAGAGAAAGGTTTGCTGTGGAGGAACAGTAAAAGAGGAAAGGTGTTAATATCAAGGTAACTAGCCAAGAAGGTTTGGAGTATAGACCAAGGTCTATATATGAGGAGTTTTTGGAAGTAGGTGTAGTGCCGGACGCAATGATGATTGATACCACTGTGAGACAACAGGAACGGAGGGCGTCAGAACCAGAATATATGTACAGGGCACCGTTAACAAGGTCATGAGGAACGGTACCGGAGCAGCCAAACGTAATGAGGAGGGTTATCGAATATGAGAAAAGGACAGAAGCACGAAGGAGAGCATCAACGGGGAGGATGGAGTAAGGCATATGGGTGGAACTGTTATTTTTTTCTTCTCTTTCTTTTTAAGATTGTTTCACGATCTTGGAGGGGGAGTTATATGATAGGCAGATGGAAATCAACCACCTAATTTGAGTTGCGCGCTTGGGAGCATTTGGGAAATACTCATTTGGTATTATAAGGGCAAAGGATGAACACGTCTGAAAAAATCACGTAAACAAGTTGGATAGTTTAAAGTGAAACTGTGTTATAAGTGGTGACAATAAAGAATTGAATTCACAGTTATTTAAATGAGAAGCGTGTTGATATTGGTTTGCAGTAAGGTTTTACGTAAACCGTATTCAAAGTCATCAACCCCCCTCAAAAGTTGGGTAAGTAAACTAAATATTTCGTAAAAGTTAAAACTTGGTAGGAAATTTGCAGTCATTTTATGTAAAGTTTGTTAAAATCAGGAGAGGAATGGAATAACATTGGATATTAAGGTTGCTAGAGTGTCAAAGTTGGTTAGCACTGGAATTAAAATTGTGATTGAGGAGTTAAGATGGAAAATGTGAATAGTCGATTGATAGTATATTTTGAGGTAGATTTCGAGGTGTTTTCACGAGGTTTTAGTTAAGAAATTATCATTGGAGTGATATAATGCTATTTTTCGTGATTAGTTGTCACCGGACTCGAATCAGATTATTTTAATTATGAGACAATTATTGGAGTGTTATAAAGTTATTTTGTGGACATTTGTCAATGGTAACCCGGTTCAGGAGGTTTGAGGAAAAATGGAAAGTAAGGTTTAAGGGTGAGTTTGCAATTTATATTGGAGGTAAAATGACGAATGTGGAAGTAATTTATGATAGTAAACCTGAAACCGGTAAACTAGCAGTTTAAAAGCTGTTATGTGATAAATAGATTTATTGCAAGTAGTAAGGTTAAATTGTGCGAGAGAGAATAGTTGTGTGTACAAGGGGTAGAATTGTGTGTGTGTGTGTGTGTGTGTGTGTGTGTGTGTGTGTGTGTGTGTGTGTGTGTGTGTGTGTATTATTATTATTATTATTATTATTATTATTATTATTATTATTATTATTATTATTATTATTATTATTATTATTATTATTATTATTATTATTAGCATGTTTTATTTGTATGTTCGTTAGGATGATAGTGTTCGTGAATGTGATGGATGCAGTAGAATTGTGTAATATTTGTGGTTATAGTATTTTAAATTAATAACAGTCGAGGATTATTATTATTATTATTATTATTATTATTATTATTATTATTATTATTATTATTATTATTATTATTATTATTATTATTATTATTATTATTATTATTGTTGATGGTTATTATTGATAGTATTATTACTATTTGCGGTTATTATTATTATTGTGTGTGTGTGTGTGTGTGTGTATGTGTGTGTGTGTGTGTGTATTATTTTATTATTATTATTGTGTGTGTGTGTGTGTGTGTGTGTGCGTATGATATTGTAAATATTGTGAATATACCTGATGTTGGATATTTTCATTTCAAGGGGACAGATACCGGGATCATCCAGACTTTGTTTTTAAGGTTGCCCCAAGCTGGACGGATTTTTGTGAATCAGGATTTACCTGTAAGGTTGCCCCAACCTGCACAGATTTTTGGGAATCAGGGTTTACCTGTAAGGCTGCCCCAACCTGTACGGATTTTTGTGAATCAGGGTTTACCTGTAAGGTTGCTCTAACCTGCACGGATTTTGGGAATCAGGGTTTACCTGTAAGGTTGCCCCAGCCTGCACGGATTTTGGGGAATCAGGGTTTCCCTGTAAGGTTGCCCCAATCTGCACGGACTTTGTGAATCAGGGTTAACCTTTAAGGTTACCCCAACCTGCACGGACTTTGTGAATCAGGTTTTGCATTTAAGATTACCCCATCCTGCACGAATTTGATAAACCAGGTTTTGGATTTAAGGTTACTCCAACTGGTAAGGAGTTTACAAACTGTACTTCGGCATTGAGGTTGCCAAACCTTCACTGGATTAGGAGGGTGCCCGAGTGGTACTCCCCACCTTCACTGGATCGGGAGGGTGCCTGAGTGGTACTCCCCACCTTCACTGGATTGGGAGGGTGCCAGAATGGTACTCCCCCCCTTCACGGGAATCAAAGGGAAGTTTGATATCGCTTTGTTTATTATCCCAGCTTAGAGGGTTCCCTTATTTACCTAAACTTTATTAAGATATAGTTACCCGTTTGTGAGGGTTTTGTGAGATCCCTTAGAGTGAATACTTTGAATTGTCCTTATATACATGGTGTGATCCGATACATTGATATAGTGAGTCCCGGTTATATACAGTTACACAGTCTGTCCTATGGAATGTATTACATATTTTTTAACGTGATAGATTGATTTATTAATATATGAACATTTATTCTTTATGCATTTGATTTACTGATATTTTCGGGGATTATTATTTATTCTTTTATGCATTTGATTTATTGATATTTTCGGGGAATTGTTTTGGCTAGCCAGGGTTGGAGATTTTGGGTACTTATTTATTCATTTATTTATATATGTGCATTGAACATTTCGTATTGATATATCTATATATATATATATATATATATATATATATATATATATATATATATATATATATATATATATATATATATATATATATATATATATATATATATATATATATATATATATGTGTGTGAAAGTGTTTTATATATATATATATATATATATATATATATATATATATATATATATATATATATATATATATATATATATATATCATACTTCTTATATATACCTAAAAATATATATATATATATATATATATATATATATATATATATATATATATATATATATATATATATATATATATATATATATATATATATATGAGTCAATGTACAGGACTCACCACGGCTCACAAAGAATCGGCCACACTGAGCTGAAAAATCAACATCATGGGTGGGTCCTGGCATGTACATATTTTGAATGTCAGGCTTTGGAGCCAGATTAGAGTACGGGGCCTGAGTTGCCTCATGCTATTGTGCCCTGCAACTGACATGGCTTCCGGAGTAAGAGTTGAAATCTTTTTACATACGCAAATTAGCTCGAGTAATCGTAGGTTTACAAATAGGGAGAACTTGATTTTGAGAGTTTCAGAGTCACCGGTGTTAGATTAAAGATGAAGAGGCAGGTGAGAAGGAGTAGTGAGGTGCTTGAATCAAAGCTTGCATTCGACTTGTCTAATGTATGTTATCTCAAACCCTATGCAAGGATGGCTGCTGAGATCGAATAATCTGTTCTTATTCCTCTAACAGTAGTAGCATTGGTGGTAATTCCTGGAGTAGTAGTAGAAGTAGTAGTAGTAGTAGTAGTAGTAGTAGTAGTAGTAGTAGTAGTAGTAGTAGTAGTAGTAGTAGTAGTAGTAGTAGTAGTAGTAGTAGTAGTAAACGTAACGTGAAAAAAACTACATTAATTGTAAAATATTAAAAACATTTTATGTTTTTAATAAATTTTTATTAAAAAATATCAATTAATCAATAGATCAAACTCTAATCAACCACAACCCCACCCTTTGTTATCCATTGATTAAGCGATTAAAGTCGTGATTAAGTGATTAATGTCCTAATGAAACTTAATGATTTTTGCAACATTCCATAAAAATGTTTTTTGGAAGATCATTACATAAATTTATTAAAAACATTTTATGCTTTTTACTGAATTTTCATTAGAAAATATCAATTAATCAGTAAATCAATAGTTTAAACTCTAGTCAACCACCCACCACATCTTTTCCCTGTTATTTGTGATCTGTTAATTAAGCGAACAAAGTCTTGATTATGTGATTAAAGTCCTAAATAAACTTCATTATTTGTGCATCATTCCGTAAATTTACTAAAAACATTTTATTTTTTTTACTAAATTTTCATTCTGCATAAAAATAAATTCTAGAAGACATAGATAGGGTGAAGACTGAATAAAAATAACGTGTAGATGGAGAATATACATAATGAGGTGCTCAACATCGGAGCCGATCCCGGTGTTTTAGCTGAAATCATGCTAATAACATATAATTTTCCAAGGTATAAACATGGAAAGCAAAATTCTGGGTTGGGTCTGAACCCTAAAGAGTATCTGGGACCCCCTCGCTTCTCCAAATCAAAATTAAATATCAAAGGAAAAGAATTTAAGCGAAACATAAGAAAAGAAGACGGAGAAAGGATGAAGAATGAACAAGATGAAGGCTAAGATGGAGAAGACAATGCGGTGCTCAGCACGGGAGCTGGTTTCCGGTGCTGGAGCTGAAATCGTGCTATTAACGTATAATTAACCAATTAAGATGCCTATACATATGTTTACGAACATAACGAACATGATTTTTAAAGTTTCAGAACCCTCAGGGGTATCTGTGACACCCTGCTCCTTCAGATCAAATTCGCATATCAAAGAGAAAAAGGTGACATAAAAGAAGATGAAGATTGGATGAACAATGAATAAGAAGAAGGTAGAGATGGAGCACTGCCCCAGTGTTGGAACCGTAATAGGTGCGGTGCAGTGTGATGCAGAGTAGGCCTACATTCATCTAATATGACATTACTGGTGTCATTTCACATACTTAGGACCCCATAGATTCTGAATTTGGTAGTTACATGTGGGTAATGGATGTCAGAACACACCCGCACTGGGAGTGATAC
>JABUQX010038072.1:70000-85000 GCA_015478945.1 Trachelipus rathkii
CAAATTTAACCTATCCCTATTATTTCTATCTTATCATCAACAGCCAACGTAGTAATATCTAACAAAACTTAATATTTTCTAGCAAATTGGTATGGCCTAACAGATCCAAACCAACTAAACTACGATAAATAATACGCATTACCAAACTAAATCCTAGTGTATCATATACATACGTATTCATGCTAACTTAGTACATAGCTTTGTTCATTTCCTTCAAAGATGTCTTGTACACCCTAACAAGTTATCCTAAATAACAATACTAGGGTTAACCGAACTTAATAACCCAACCGTGGAACCCTGTGGTCTTCTGCTTCACTTATCCTACTAAGTATACCAAAATTAAATTTCATGAGTTCAATATTTAATAAAAAAAACTAAAAGATTTCACCTTATCCCTACGAAAAGTCCCATTTCGGGTCACCCACGAAGGGGTGTGAAGTCCCATTTTGGGGAGTGTAAGCGGCAAATAAAGCCTCAGTCCTTCTGCCTGAGGTATTACCCTCCTTTAGAGGTGTAATGCCCGCTTAATCATGATTTTAAAGACTTAATCAATAGATCACAGATGACAAGGAATGGGTGGATGTGTGGTTGACTAGAGTTTGATATATTGATTTATTGATTAATTGATATATTCTTATGAAAATTTAGTAAAAATCATAAAATGTTTTTAATAAATTTATGTAATGTTCTTACAAAAAACATATTCTTATGGAATGTTCTACAAATAATTAAGTTTTATTTGGACTTTAATCATTTAATCATGACTTTAATCACTTAATCAATATATCATAGATGACAAGGAAGAGGTGGGGGTGTGGTTCATTGGAGTTTGATCTATTGGTTTATTGATTAACTGATATATTTTTAATAAAAATTTAGTAAAAACATTAAATGTTATCAAAATTTTGCATGCAATGTAGTTATTTTCAAGTTACGTTTACTACTACTACTACCCCAGGAATTACCACCAATGCTACTACTGTTAGAGGAATAAGAGCAACTTATTCGATCTCAGCAACCATTCTTGCATAGGGTTTCATGTGACATACATTGGACAAGTCGAATGCAAGTTTTGATTCAAGCGTCGCACTTTTTCTTCTCACCTAACTTTCCATCTCTAATCTAACTCGTATCAGGAGTCTGTTCGACTTCTTCTCTGACTCCGACTCCGACTCCTTCATTTGCTATGCGCTATGTAATTTATTTCATCTTTTTACTTCGGGACTTTACCTAGGAACCGACCGGGGCCCCGGCCCCGGCCCCGGCCCCGGCCCCGGCCCCGGCCCCGGCCCCGGCCCCGGCCCCGGCCAAAAATCAGGAAAAACCGGGGTTTTCTACCGGGGTTAACTGTAAATTTACACTAAATAATAGAGTGTTAAATCAAACAAAATAAAAAAATATATTTTAATTCCATTACTCCTTTGTTATAAATTGATGCAAAATATATAAACATACCTAAATACAATCAATTTTTTTTGGTATTTACTATGATTTCAAATTAAAATTGAGGCCAAATTATAATTTTTCCGAGTTTTTAACAAAAATATTTGAAACTTAATATATCAAAAGAATTCGGAAAAGGAAATAAATATAATTGTTAAAATATTAATGTATTTATTTATTTAAAGTAAATATCTTCAAGAATATCAAATATTTTCCGAAATCTCTTTTCAAAATTATTTATTTAATTGAAATAATATATATAATAATATAATATAACAATATAACATATATATATATATATATATATATATATATATATATATATATATATATATATATATATATATATATATATATATATATATATATATATATATATATATATAATATATATATATATATATATATATATATATATATATATATATATATATATATATATATATATATATATATATATATATATATATATATATATATATATATATATATATATATATATATATATATATATATATATATATTTAATACAACTTATTCTTCTAGAAAATCAATTATTTTCTATAAATTTCTTTTGAAAATATTTATTTAATTGAATTAATTAAATGTATTCCTTTTTTATAATTGAAATTATTAATTAATTGAAATTATATTTAATTTTCATCCTAAGTTTTAAGACTTTCAGTGTTTTTGACTTACATTTCTAATTTTAGCTAACCCCGGCCCCGGCCCCGGCCCCGGCCCCGGCAAAATTCCCGCCCCGGTCGGTCCCTAACTTTACCCCAGAGGGTTCTGAAACTCTCAAAATCAAGTTATCCATATTCGTAAACCTACGAATAGGCACCTTAATAGAGCTAATAATATTCGTATGAAAATAGATTTCAACTCTTGCTCCGGAAACCATCTATGGTGCAGGGCACCGCAGCATGAGCCAACTCAGGTTCCGTACTCTTCTCTGGCTCCGTAGCCTTCGATAAAACATGTTGGCTATTTATTTTCAATATATCTAAGGCCATATCCAAGTTTAGGGGGGTTCAGCTTGTCACCCACTTGCAGTGGTTGTAGCGGAGTGAAAACCTCGGCCACGCCAAGGTGTCAACTTCAGCAATAAGGATACCAAGTTTTACAGAAATAGGATCAAAAATAAAAAATCGAATCCTGCCCCTATGACGCGTTACTATGTATGCCGATGTTGAGGCTAAGCCCCAAAAGCATCTTAGACCACGAAAACGGGTTCCTCGACATTAGAGACCTATTCTTTAAGACTTAATAAAATCAACTATCAAAATATAACGATGTAATGGAAATTACCAAATCAACTGAATATATATATATATATATATATATATATATATATATATATATATATATATATATATATATATATATATATATATATATATATATATATATATATATATATATATATATATATATATATATATATATATATATATATCAAGTTACTGGTAAAGACACTTAACTCCAGGTCAGTAAGCCAGCTCCGGTTGTTTCCTCCGCACATGAGCCTTCTCAGGTTCCGAGCATTTCTTTGGATCCGGATCCTTCGATAAAACATATATATTAGCAACCTATCTGATTCCATATACAAGTTTAGGGTTTTCAGCTCATCATCCACTTGCAGTGGGGGACATAGTGGTATGAAAACCTCGGCTCCGGGAAGGCGACAACACCATCCGTTTGGGTAGCAAGTTTAAGGGGATAACACAATTAGAGCTCAGCTAAATTGAGGGTGAAAATGTGGCTTAGAAGACTTTTTCCTAACCATCCTAAAAACTCAGAAAACGACCATCCTGCTATCACATCAAAATTGGTCTCACCGTCCTTAGAAACCTATACACTGACACAGGCTTCAAAGTCTAAAAAGTTACGGAAGATCCCAAGTTAATAGTCGACATGACTTGGAATTTGCTCAGTCATCGAACTCTTATCTGGATCAGTCGGCTATTTATTTTCCGTAAATCTATGGTTTTATCAATGTTTAGGGGGTTTAGCTAAGCCGCGAAACCACAGTCAAACTCGGATGACGTGAGGACAAACCTGAAGATCTCCCCTAACCGCGATCATACCTCAGCAACGATAATTCAAGACGATGTACGTGAATGTGGACGCCGTTGTAACGAACTTGAAACCCTCAAAAATGAATTCTATGGAAATTCTGAGGAACCCTATTGAGAATCCACGTATACAAAATTCATTTTTAGAAAATTTTCATATATGCTGATTCTACCTCCTTCCTAGACCCCCAATTTCGACGAGCTGATAATCCCCTTAAAACCGTATTGGGAAAAAAAAAAATAACCCCACACTACCAAACTCTGAGACTATGGGTCTTTCTCACACACACAAGCTAATGGGTAAGTTTATTCAGCTGATGTTCAACGCATTAGAACAAATGTTCAGCGCGGCGGAATAAAGAAAAACACCGAGATTCTCTACCAAAAAGTATATATATCACGGAGTACTCCAACACGAGGAACTTCGCAAACGAAAGGCAAGCCTTGCAGTTAGTTGACTGATAAAAAACATAAGTAGACACAAGGGATACCAAAAGGAATAAGTACCGGGTAAGAGAATAACCAGGTCGATAGCATAAACGTAGTTGTAGACTGTTAACTTAAAACGGGCAAGAGAGATATATTAAAGAACTAATATGATTTTAGGTACGGGTGAACAAGATAATCGGGGTATTCCGAGTCATTGCAACTTCTAATTGATCAGCCATCAATATCAATAGACATATAAGTTGGAACAAGGTAATGCCCCATAGTTTGTGTAATAATGAAAGATGCAACAAAAAAAAACCATAATAACTAATCTTTGAATAAAATTGTCTGGATCCGAGTTACTTTCAACTATGAAATCTTAGAATATGCTACGGATTAATCTGCAGTCCGTTGAATCTGGACGATTAAGAAAATCAATGACCGTCGATGCGCGATACCACATCTCTCGAGTAGGTGGAATCCGAGCAGTACTCAATATCAATACTATAGTTGGAACAAGGTATGCATAGTTTGTAATAATGAAAGATGCAACAAAAGAACCGTATAATACTAATCTTTGAAAATTGTCTGGATCCAGTTCTTTCACTTATGATCTGAATTGCTACTATTATCTGCAGTTCCGTTTCTGCTTAGTAATAATCAAGATGGATGATAATCTCAACACGGGAATAGTGTATTCTGTAATATATATTATATATATATATTAAATTCTATATATTATGATATATAATATATATATATATAATATATATATATATTATAATATATATATATATATTAATATATATATATATATATATATTAAAAATATAAAATATATAATATATAATATATATATACATATATACTATATATAATATATTATAAGTATATTTATATATATATATATATATTTTTCTTTTTTGCCCCCTGCGTCACCACACCCACCGCCCATGAACCTCCTCCCTCCCGTAGTGAAAGAAGGTGAAATACCCCCCGAGAAGCTGCCCCTTTTCGGGTTACGAGCTGGAGTCGACGCCCGCCGATATGAGTTACACCCAGTAATATTGTATCATATGTATATAAGAACTAGTATATTATATAACATATATATATATATTATATATATATATTATATATAATAGTAAATATATATATAATAATATATATATAATACGAGAGAGAGGAGGAGAGAGAGAGACGAAGAGAGAGAGAGCGAGAGAGGAGAGGCGTATAGAACGCAGAGCGGAAGAGATGAGAGAACCGAGGAGAGAGAGAAGAGAGAGAGAGTGAGAGGAGAGAGAAGAGAGAGAGAGAGAGAGCAGAGAGAGAGAGAGAGAGAGAGAGAGAGTAGAGTGCTAAGAAGAATTGAATATGTAAATAGTAAAATTACATTCAAGAGTCTCTTGATTTTGAATTTTGCAAAACATTTAAAAATTGATTTTTGACAGTCGGTGGAACTTGAATAGCGGATAAGTCTCTTAATTTAATCTTAATAGAACCTTTGCAGAATCTAGTGCTGATGAAAATTTCACAGAGATTTAAATTTCTTTCTTTTATTTGAAATTCTATTTTTTTTTTTACATACATTTCTTATATATATCATACACTAATTATAAAAGAGAATCTAAATTATATATATATATACTATATACGACTTCAGGGTTAATATAGATTATACTAGCTAATCATAACACTATAATAGTATTATTATATATAATAATATATTATAAGTATAACTAGTCTCAATATTATATAAATTCATTACAGGTTTATATACGGAGAGAAGAAAGGATATATTTTTACATATTAATGAGACTACCACCACGGCGTTGCAGAATCGGAACTCTCACAGAGATAAGCACGTTATATTGTATATTTTTTAATGAAGTAATACTCATCTGTATCTTAGTAAGAGTGTCTTAAGCTAAGCAAACATAACCTTCAGCAGTTCAATCACGAACGTCAATGAGCTCACCTACACGCGTCACAAATTGTCCTTTCTCGATCCATAATAACTCCACCCTTTAGAGATTACAACATTTGCTGTCTGCTTCAAATTTGAATCGAAAGTATCTACATATTCTATATAGTCGTTCACACCACAGAGCGGAGAAAGTCCATAGAGAGGCTTTTTTTTATAGATAAATGACCGTAGTGAATGAGGAAAATATTATCATGTCACCAAAGTGAAAGAAAATCATGCCTAAAGAAAGAAAAGAAGGAATAGAGCACATGAGCTAATGAAAATAATGTGTCACTCGAAGCAACATCATATAGTATACATACATTAACACTAGCTATACCTTGTTTGACAGAAGATATGACTCTTACAATACTTAATTGGATATTACTATATGACACGGAGAAATATAGGGAAATGACTACTGCAATGCATATAGAACAGACAGCCAGACCATTTATTCTAGTTTTATATCAGCTATGTCACTCGAGCCGTTATACGAACACATTTCTATAATCTATGGCTATCTCACCGTCGCCAGTATGTGCGATAGCATGCTTCACGTCATATAAAAATGAATGCGTACATACCAATAAATTTACATATTTTCATCATTTATTTATCAAAATTCTGTCTTTCGTATATAGTTTTTACAGTTAACGTACTCGTAGCGTACACTCGAAACTTCTAGACAATATCGACTCTCTGCTTTATCTGAGAGATCCGTGCGTTGCTGCGAGTCTTGTCTTCTGTTTTCTGTCGTCATGGTTAAATGCTCTGTTGACACCATCACATAACCATTCTTGCACGATACAAAAGCACTGAACTAAAATTCCACACTCATACTTAGTATGAGCATAGAGGGGGTAGGGAGGGTTTCCTCTATATTACTTATATTACTGCCACCGTCTCACAAGAGAAGAGCCAACCCGTTAGGGGTAGTCTATCTGTAACATATACCTATATATATATATAATATAGTTTAATATATATATACAATATAAATATAAATATCAAATTAAATATTAATTTCTATATATTATATAATAATATAGTATATAAATATTTGTATATTGTATATCATATTATTCAAATTATTTTCATTTATTATAAAAAAAATAATAACAAAAAAAATACTATTTCTATATATTAACTTATATTAATATATTATAATATATATATATATACTATACTAAATATAATCATATATATATATATATATAAATATATAAGTATAAATATATTATATAATATATATATATAATCCCTGTTGTGTATATAGATATGTGTATATCTATTTTTTTTTTATATCTTTTTTAGTTTATTTAGCTAGAATCGTTAGGTTATTATTTATACGATATATTATTAATAAATAATAGGATTAAATATTTTATAGATATATTTTATGATAAAGCACCCATATATATATAATACTAAGAATTAGTACAAGCAGAGATCCCTAACCCAACTGCCTATATACGTACGATTCCAATAATATCGATGATTGTTAATAAGCATCATTCTGATCTATGAACAGATTCTATATTCATTATATAATAGCGACATATCTACCTATAGACGAATATATTACCACATGAAACACACTTATATTATAATAGAAAGAATCGGTGTAGTATAAGTATGTATATTGCGGTAAAATAAGGTAGATGTAAAAATGTAAAATAGAAACAAAGGATAAGATAAATGAGCCTGAAAATAAGTTATGAAGTCTCAATAATTTCACTATCCTCATAAATATATCCATGTTTACTACAATGCGTCAAGATATGCCTGATCTAGTTACGTTAAATAATCTTTTAATAAGAGCATGATAAATAGTATATATAATCAGATGTTCATCATAACGCAGTATGATTTTATTATTTATTATATCCTGCACTAATACAACTATATATAAAGATGATAATAAGTAATAATTTTTCGAGTCCAGTAGTACTACAATTATTCAGTGTTACTCACTATATAAAATTAAATCGTGAATTATCTATTATACTGCGATAAGCGATACTAAGTAAATGAAAAGTTCTATATAAAAATCGTATATTCTGTTATATTCTGAGAGCTCGTTAGAGCCATCAAAAGAATTAAATTTAATCCGATAGGTCGTATTATAATAATCTTTCCATCTCTAAAGCCTCACAACCATGATACCTGCGAACAACCTCTAACAAAATTTGGCGCTTCAAAGTTCTAGAATTAAGTTGAGAATGGGACACGGCTTCCTCCAATTTCGACTTTTTCTCGCGACGTCCATGAGAAGAGCCCACCCGATGAGGGGTGTTAATCTTTAACATATATAATGATATATAATATAATATATACTATATATATAATAAGATATTATATATAGTATATTGAGTATATATAATAAGTTAAGGTTATAAATTTATATACCTATAGTATATATATATAATCTTATAGATATATAAATATATATATATATAATATGATATAAATATATAAAGTCTAAATATATATTAATATAATAATATATATATATATAAGCTGCTATAATTATATTATCTTGATATAATATATTATTATTATATATATTCTATACCGGTATATAATATATATATACTATTATATAATATTCGCTTTAAATTATCCTATATACAACGCCGCGGTGTATATTTATTATACCGTATAATATATATATATATATTATATATATATATAATAAATATATATATTATATACTATATATAATTATATTATATACTATAACTATTATACTGATATAGCGGGCGTCCGGTGGCGATGAACTGTAACCAGTATGCCATATTGAGGCGCACACCAAGTGATCAGAATTTGTTAACAGTTCTTGGGTGTGGAAGTGGCACGTACGATATAGTTATGATTTGGTGCAGGTGAATGCAAGTGTTCGTAAAGAAGTGAGTGGTTGAAATATGGTAAAATAAAACTAAAAATAAAGAAAGTTTCGAAAGAAATATATAATATATATATTAAAGTATATATATTAATATATATTATATATATATATATATTAATATATATATTATATTGATATATATAATATAATTAATATTATATATATAATATAATATATGTAATATAAATATTATAATATATATATAGTATAATATTTATAATATATTATTATAAGTACTAAGTAGTGCCTTCCTCTAACTCCCAGTGTGATAAGCACTCACCCCTGCAAACGAGAAGGGGCAGGTTAGAAGACTGGTTTAGAGGGCGAGGAATGTGAGCTTTTCTCTATTAACGTCTTGCTTCGTTCCACTCAACGTTAATGAGTACATTTGTTGTGTGCTTTACTACAAATGGAAATTAATCCGGCTTCCGCGATAGGGCCTGGCTGTTGGACAGCCAGCAGATTTAACCGTTATGGCTCTTGCTTCCCCAGGACTTCTTGAAGGGTTCCAACTGACAGTGTCGAAATCCTTCCTGGGGGTTGTTGAATAATTTATATATATAGATATTTATAATTATATAATATATATATTATATATATATATATATATATATATATATATTATATCCGTTCTGTGTTTCGGCATAAGAGATAGATGGATAGGGCGCAAGGAGTAGAAAAAAGATCATGTAGGAAAGATAAAAAAAGAGGCAATGAAGTTTGAATTAGAAGAATGAAACTTCAGGGAAGTAAGAAGCTGGTTCTGAAGCAAGTTGATAGGTTTGAAGAAAGAGAGTAAGGGAATCTGGGCAAATAGAAAAAGTGAATAGGAAGATGCGGTCGTGTTGATGAAGTGACGTTGAAGAAGAGGCGTGAGGGAACTCTTCGACAGTTGCATAAGTTTCAGTGATTTAATGAAATATAAGTAATTTGTGTGGGTTTGTATGTGAAAGAGGAATAGGTATCTTTTTGGATGAGCTTAAAATAGTAGGAGGAGATAAGAGGTAGAGCGGAAGCTGAAGATGGGTAAATATCATGATGGAGGTAAAGATTGTGAATTGACCGTGATATGGAATTTGTGAACAAAACGTTTATGAACATATGGTGTAGTTCCGAAGATTTGAAGGAGAAGCAGTTATTGTATTCTATTATAGGAAGTAAAGGTGTAAGGGAAACTGTAAAAGAAATAGGAAATAGTTTATTGAGCATTGTGGTGAAGATATATGTGGCAATTTGTTAAAAGAGTACGTTGATGATGAGATGGAAATAATGTGATGAAGAACAAGGTGCATTTAGAGTGATAGAGGATATGGAGAATTACGTTTCGTAAGCAAAAAATGAAAATGGAGAGAGAGAAGAACACCTGTATTTAGTTTTTTTTTCGTACTTGCAAAAAGGGGTATGACAAGATTAATAAGGAAGTTCTGTGGGAGGTGTTTGTAATGTATTTTTATGACAATTTGTTTAAAAGAAGTCATGTAGCCGATATAAGTAAGCTTACGTAAGAATAAATGGAGTGTAGGTTGACATGCTTTAGTATATAGTGAGTGATCACGGGATGAGATGTCCTAAAAGGATATTAATTGTATATGGATGGGTGTGAAAAAGAATTAAAGTTGGGGACAGGAGAAGTGTGTAGGGCCAATGGAATTATAGGAGTGGGTGCTTGCTGCTAATGCACTCGCTGTATGTTTTGGTTTTGTGTGGCGAATCTAAAAATAGTGAGAGACTTGCTAGAGGGGTTTGAAAGTAAATTAGAAAGAGCAATGTAAGTGGGTGAGTGAGGATGAGTACACAGGTGAATGGTAAGCACTGGAACAATTATCTGAGTAAATATTTAGGATTCCCATTTTAGGATGAAGGAAACTGATGATGCAGCGTATTACGGAAGTGTGTGTGGTTAGAAGGGGTGGCTGGCATTCTTTAAATTCTTTGGTGAATCCTCAGTCCAACAAAATATGGTCGTGCGTGAGTGTATGTTGCTATCTAGTATTAATATAAAGGAAATCAAAACTCTGTTTTGAATAAGAGGTATAGATTTAAGGTGCAGTCGGCTCAGTACGAAAAACTTAACGAGCGTCTTAGGTTATGTGTTAGAATTGACAAAGTTAGGTAATGTGGGATATTAGAGTATTAGAGTGGTCAAAGACACGAATGAGATAGATAATGAGGTAGGTATTAAAAGAAGTTCGGTCATATGGAAATGATGAATGATAGTCGGTTGGTTAGCTGGTGTATAGAGGTGAGTATTTTGGGAATCGACCGTCTGGGAGACCTAAGAAAACTGGATTGAGTAAGTAAAGGAGTGTATGAAGAAAAGGAATGTGAATTTAATTTAATCGAGAAGAAAGGTGCATAATAGGAGTGAACGGCGAGGTTTTGTGAGGCTGCATGGGTATGACCTGACCAATTGACCCCAGTGGGGATCTTTTGCGGTATTATAAAACTCTTGGGTGAATCTTTAACTGCGAAGAGCTAGCACTTATGGGTATGAGAGCTGTACTCCATGCACGGATAAATGAAACTCTTTTATAGTTCGAGAAACTAAGAAGAGGAAAAAAAAAGTCTCTCAGTCTTAGCAGAACTCCCAGCTTCTTTGAGGTCACCCTAGCAACCATTGAGATGTGAGGTTTCGAAAACAGTTTTTTGTTTATGTTAAGGCCAGAAATGTTTATATTGCCAACAGGAGAGACGAGAGAATCATCGAAAGTGATAAGAAAGTTAGAAGGTGTCTTGGAGAAGGAGATTTGTAGAAGTTGGGTTTTTAAACAATTGGATTTCACAAAGTTGAGACGACCTCAGATAAGCGAGAATAGAATCGAAAAGATTAAGACGAGAGGAAATTCCAGAAGTTAAAGAGAAAGCAGATTTGAAATGAATTGAAGAAGGGAAGGTCGAGCCATCGGTATATGAGTGGATAGAGTTAGATGAGCAGCCGAGAAGATCATTTATGAAAAGTATGAATGATAAGAAAGAGCCCAGAGGAACACCACTATTGACATGGAAAGATGTCGCCCCATCAACAACAGCCAACATTGAACGATCTGAAAGAAAGCTAGACATAAGCAAGCAAAGAGAAGGAGGAAACCAAAAGAAGGGAAGCTTGGAAAATAGTAACGAGTGCCATACCGGGTCAAATGCCTTAGATATGTCATGCTCCACCACTCATGTCTCCCCATAGTTCCTAAGGTTATCTTGGAAAGTATATCACAAGTGAACCTCTAGCGCCGAAAGGAGGACAGGTGATCGGAAAGAAGAGAATGACATTCCAGACGATCTAATAAATGAGTGTTGAGAATGGTTTCAAAGATCTTAGGATACAAGTGAGAGCTATAGGATGATAGCTACCATTGATCAGAGAGGCCACATTTTTTCGGAATAGGTTGGACTTATGCGCGCTCCCAACGCTGAGGGAAAGTGCTGGTATTGAGGAATAGAGAATATGCTATTTCAGGAGCCCATGCACCCAGTCAAATGTAATCACAGGTAAAAGCATGGGGCACATAAGAGAATAAGGAATAGGAGGAGGGGAGATGGATTTCTAAAGTGGCCCAGGGTTGAATTGGAGGGAAACAGGAGGTCAAAAACATTGGCCTTTTTAGTTGGAGTATTAGCAACAGAACCATCAGAGCTAATAAGAGGAAGAAAGGCAAATTTACAGATGTTGGTAGAAATGCTTTTGGCAAGAGGCCAGAAAGATTTGTCACTAGGAGAACCGAGGAGGTTACCGCATTTTCGTTTCATAAAGTCTGATTTGCTCGTCGAATAGTATCTCTGCAACGATTCCAAGCTGAATAAAAATTAGCAAGAATGATAGGAGAATTACAATTTTTGCACTCTCGATACGCACTGGATGATCCGAAAACAAGCAAACGATCGAACTTAATTTTGAGGGATAAAGATTTAGTAGAAGGAAGGAATGAACCTGCTCTTCCATCACGATTACAGCTCTCAGCTTAATCGTTCGAAGTCTAAACAGTCATTAGATTAGTGGCCATAGAAAGCGACACAAAGAAAATGTATTACTGCAAAGAAATAGCTTACCGATTGTGAACTGTTGGAGAAAAGTATAAAATTATTAGAGTAATAAGGTTGTGGTCAATTTACTGATATGAGCAGAAGGTGGTGTATTATATAGAGAAGAACACTAGTGTGAAACATGTCAAGGCGGGTCAAGAGCTGTTTGGATAGATCCATAATATGTGTAGTTCGTTGAATTAGTTGTTCAGATCGTTGCGATGCTGAATTGGTCGACCGTCTTCGCATTCTTGCGATCGCATTGAAGACTCAACATTCAGTGGTTGTGTACATTGAAATCTCTCAAAACAGAGACCTCAGTATTTCTTATGAGAATAGATAAATAAGATTTAATTTTAACAGATAATAAAAAAAATGCTTGGAATCTAGTCTGTAAGAGAACAGTAGCAAAGAGCACAGAGATATTGTAGTGGAAGAAAAAAGATTTTAGATATAGAACATCGATAGTTAGAAGCGTTCGAGATTCCGTCGAGACGTTTTACAGGAATATTAATGTTTACATATGCACAATGCACAATACTCAACTCTTCAGACGGAAATTAATGAAATAGGTTATAGGTTGGAAATATTAAAGCGTAATCAGGGGATATAATTCTTTAGCTACGTGGGTGTCAGGATAAAAGCAAAAGGTAGGCTAGAGTAAAGGGTTAGTAGTAGGAAGGCCATTATGGAAGCAAGGTCGTTTTTTACCAACCATTCCTTTTTTACCGCCCTAAAATTTGGGCAACCCCCCGGATTTTTTGAGAACCCAATTTTTGGCAACCCGAATTTTTGCAACCCTTTTTTTTATGAACCCAAATTTTTTGAGACCACCAATTTTTTTGAGAACCCTAATTTTTTGCAACCGTCGAGAAGGGTTTGAGGACCCTAATTTTTGTCCCACCCTAATTTTTAGAACCCTAATTTTTTGAGGACCCTATTTGAGAACCCTAATTTTTGACCAACCCTTATGGTCTTATTGGGTAATTGTTTCCCACGGTAATTTTGGGCACACTTTAGGGCTTAGCCCTTTTTTGATGTCTTTACCTTTTTGTCCTTGACTTTTTCTCCAGCTTGCCAAATACCATGGGTCAATTTTGCCCACGTAATTTTTTGTCCTTCTCTAGGGGCTTAGCCTTTGTGTTTAACCTTGTTTGACATGATATTTTCGCCCTTGACCTTTGTCATCCATGGGTCAATTTGGCCCACGCAATTTATCCCATTCGTGCTCACGCGTCACAATATTCGTTCCTAACTTGAACGCATGTATGGTCTATCCTAACTTGAACACACTACACACACACACATTCACACACACCCACACACACACACACGAACACACACACACACTTACATCTTAATACATCATTCACTTATAACCTTACACTCCCATAGATGACTTGCACTTAATTTACACTTTATACACACGTACAAACACACACGACCAATCTTTGTCCTTTCCCATGGGTCAATATTGACAACCACGCTAATGTTTTGGCCATCCTTAATTTTCATCAGACCTAATTTTTCGACCCATTTTTTAGAAAATAAATTTGAAGAACCAAATTTTTCGGTCAATCCCTTTGTGTATTCATCGGTAAATTGTTGATGCCTCTAGCTTTGTGCCTCAACTTGTGATGCCCAATTTGATGCCTCAAATTTAATGCCTCCAAGCTTGTATGCCTCATCTTTGTTTGTGCTGCAACTTTGATGCTCAACTTTTTAGGCTCACACATTTGATGGTGTCATCTTTATGACGTACTATATTGTTGTAGTAGCTTTGATGACTCAGATTTATTGATGGTCCACTTGATGTTCCAATCCACGTAGAGGATATCTATGTGAATTTCATTAGTGTTCTATGAGTAATTAGAGAGCTGCAGGTGAGTGCCGAAAAGATGTGCCAAAAGAGTTGCCAAAGAGTGGCCAATGATGTGCCAAAGAGTGCAATGAGTGCAAGTGAGTGCCACATAGTGCAAGTGAGTGCCACATAGTTGCCAGATGATCCAAGAAATGAGAATTAATTATTATTATTCTAGTGAAATTAATAATTATTCCTCAATGTAAGTATTTATTATAAATAGATATACCTTAGTAAAGCTAAAACACTTTTAATACAAATCAGATACTTGTGCACCGCTTACAGCTAAAATGAC
>JABUQX010038072.1:90000-142572 GCA_015478945.1 Trachelipus rathkii
GAAAGATTGCGGGGTATGACTACGACAAAATTTGCAAATGGGAGGGGGGTTTCCGTAAAGCATTTATAGGGACGGTGAGTGATATTGGGTGGGTGGCCAATTATGGACGGCTTGCAGTATCACCTCTGTGTAAGCGCCTTTCGTCGGTGGGAAAGAATCACCTTCTTATATTATAGGGTCTTATATTTCTAAGTTTCGCTCCTCTCTGATCATTCGTCCAGCGCTCCTGCCAAATAAAATCGAAAACCTTGTCGGAGAGCAAGTGATTAGTAATCGTTGATGGGACGGTAGCTTGTCGAATGCCATCCGGAGGTATCTGGGACAACTCCGAAAAAGCAGGGAGGTGGCCCATCTTTGCCCTCTCTGTCAGCGATTTCATTCGCAGTTACCCCTACATGAGAGGGGGGTCCAACATAAATAATTGTTTCTTGCTGGGAATAAGCAGCCGAAGAAAATTGCTGCAACAGCTGATACTATGTGTTTTTTTTTCAGAATAAGGGGTTTTAATAAGCCGCTTGTTTTAACAAACGGCCCCGGGGCCCCCCCGCTGCGCGAATCTGAAGTAATGACATAACGATGAACTTGGTAAAGCGATTATAATTTCGAAGAAAGCGCAATCATTATTAGTCATTAATTCTGCTGTGAAAATTTAAGCATGAGGGGGAGGGTAATGGGAAAGGTTGCGATCAAGAAAGACAGCTGCGCACACATGCACTGTTCCCGGTTTTAGAGCGTCAGTAAAATACTGGAGTAAACTAATATGAACTGCGGGAATGAGACAGGAATGAATGCCTTACAAGGCAGCAGAAATGGCATAGATTTGAGAGAGAGGTCAGAGCCACAAGCAAATGGGGGAGCGGGAAATACCGTAGGAGAAAGGCGGCAAACCTTTGTTAAAGGATGTTAAGGAATTAAGGATGTTATGAACCGTGTTTGCAAATGGCCGGTAATTGGAATCTGAGGCACCTCCTGCAGAATGTGTCAGAGCAGACCGGTATTGGGGCTTTGTAAACGAAGATAACTTTGTACACATATCGGTATTCTCGTTCGAAAGAGAGAGTGACATCACATGGGCTTCAAAACTTCAAGGCTTACCCGGGTGGACGATCGGAAGGCTCCAGTGTAGATACGGTTCGCCTCGTTTTGTATGGATCCAACCGATGCATACGAGTTAAAGGGGAGGCTTGAAGCCATGATATACCAGCCTAGTCCAAGCTTCGAATCGAACTAGGGCAATATATAGACGTAAAAGTGACTTTCGATCAGCGCCCCAAGATTTTGAGGCGAGATGACGTAAACAGGTCAAGCGCGCGATGAAAAGTTGTTTTCAGGTGTTTTAATCATTGGGGCATGATGTTAAATGGTGCATCCTAGAATGAGTCCAGAAATTGACCTGTGAAAGAATAGGAATGGGTGAAACCGTATAAGTTAGGTTCGCTGGAAGAAAGGTGGCTAAAGTTCTTTCGATTCCCTTTTTTATCTTAAAACGCACTGCCTGAGGTTTTGATGGAGAAAAAACGGAAGCCATAGGAGTTACCTCATTGTGAAATATTCTCAATAGCTATTGAAGTTTGCCGTTCGATGAAAAGGCAGCTTGGCAACAACCGGCTATGTAATTAAGTTAACGCAAAGGTCATGACATATTGTGGAGATGAGAATTGACAGTCGATCGCTGGATAAGAACGTAACGATATCATTGAACCGAACGAGCAAATAGTAGTAACAAGCTTAGGACACAACTACCCTGCGGAACGCCTTCATCCAGAATAAAGTGCCGTGACAGAATAGAAGAGCACCGAATCCTGGATAGCTCTGTTTGACAGAAGGCATTTGATGAAAAGAGGGAGTGGTCCCGAAACCAAGCGAATGAAGTTTAAGGAAATCCAGTTCTCCACGTTGTGTTGTGAAGCTTTCTCAAGGTCAAAAAAGACACCAGAACCAGTCCCCTCCAGTTGAAGAAGTTCCAGGACTGTTCATGATCTAGTTTCACAACGATTTTGCGGAAACGCAAAATTGGATAGTTTGAGATAAGCTTGACGCTCTCCAGAAACAGGGAGTAGACGCGGCCAGAAAACCATTTCTCCATTAATTTCAGGAATGACAGGTCAGCGAAATTGGGGTTTGGTTGTCCGCCAACTTTCGGATCTTTTCCAGATTTTGGGAATAGAAATTACAAAAGTTGTAGTCCAAATAGCAATAGATGGAAAAAAGAATTCGATCCAGATTCTGTTATATAGATCAGCAAAAATGCTGATGGACGCCGAAGGAGGATATGACGGAGCATGAAGTACGAAATCATGTCTGGACCAAGGCCACCGTCTTTGCTATTTGCCAAATGCGGTTTGATACTCTGCAAGTGTAAAAAGACGGTTATAGGCTATGTATCCTCCCCTTTCGGCTGTTGGAAAATCTGGTATTTGCTGTGTCAGCTCTCAGTTTTTGAAAGGCTTCCAGTGTTGTTGAAAGAACTCGAGTGGCTAGCAAAACACTATAACCTAACGCATCCGCTTACAGCCGCAGGAGTGGAGATCGTATCATTTATATCAGGCCCATAACGAAGGACTGTGGTGAGAAGTTATTGGAGGATTGTTATTTTTCTGTGAACTTTCCATTAAAGGATGGGAGTTGTGGAATTAACAGTCGATATGTAAGTTCGAAATATTGTTACCGCGTTGGCGATTAATTCGCCGAGATATCGCTGCGGCTGCTTTATAAAATAAAGTCATAGTTTTGGGGTGTACGGTTCATTTTGTATTGCCTGTAAGTTTCTTCTTTCTCTTCGGTTGCTTGTGCTACACTCTTGGGACCCCAAGGGGTTGCCGACCGCCTGTCTGATTAAGATTGCGGAATGCAAGCTCCCGCTGCCGAGATGACGACTTTCTGGAAAAAAGGGAAAGGCATCATCAACAGTCGGAAACTGTTTATTAAAGGGAGAAAGTGGATAGCTGTGGCCTGATAAAAAGGAGCGCACTCCGCTCGATCATAACGCCAGCTGGAGTTTTGGTTTTTGCATTGCGGCTTTGGAACAAGCTCTTTAATGCATTGGGTAATTGATCACTGCCGTATAATCAAAGCGGGACCACTTACCTACCTGAAACTAAGACAAAAGGAAATGTCAATACAAGACTAGAAGAAGTGTGTGTATCTAAAGTTCATAGGTAGGGAGTGCTGTGTTAAGGCATTCCGAGGGAAAAGGGGGTTAGGCAGATGCTATTAAGATCTTGGACTTGCGACCGAAGTGCACAGTCGCCCATAAGGGGTGACGGAGGTTGAAGTCTCCTAGTATAACAACCGGATAGGGAGCTGTTAATATAGATTCAGCTAAGTCGACCTGAGTAAATTCACTACTCGGAGCCAAGTAGATTGAGACCAAATGTAAGGTCGGTGGGCAAGTGAATTCGTGCTGCTATACTGCATGAAGTTTGGTTTGGAGAGGGACTGGGGAATAGGGGGACAGAATTTGTGAATGAGTAATCCTCGGCCCCTCCTCATTATTGTCCCACCTCTTTCTGATATCGAAGTTAAACGCGCGAATTTATTTCAGATAGTTGAAAGAAGTCACGCATGACATAGTCGTAATTTCCTGCAAACATGATACACTTTGGTGTTAGCATATTGTTTATTAGTTGAACAGTTCTTCGAAATTAGAGTAATGACCACGACATTTCCATTGAAAGAAAGTAGGTCATGGTGAGTTAGAATATTATGATGGTCTTTTAGAGACATTGTCTCTATGTGACTAGGGGTAGTGTTGGAGGTGGGTTTCGGTGGACGAGGCGAAGGTTGAGCGTGGGTTCTCGGCGAGGAGGGGCACTAAATCTGGGGAGAAGGGTGTCATTGACACCAGAGATTTATGTGTAATGACCCTTTTGGGGGGCGAGTTTTCAGATTATTTGGAAAGAGCTTCACCATGAATTCGAGATTAAGTTGAATTCAACCAAATCAACTTGTTATGTGCGGTTGGTTGGTTAAATAAAGAGCATTCGTAATGCTCATATTTATTAGTAAGAGCGGTATCAGTATCCGCTTGGCAAGCAGATTCAAAAATGTGGGAGGGACATAGAGTTTTTTCCATGGAAATGGGAAGGAAGGTGTAACCGGAATGTGTTTGGTTACGAATATCGATTTCCAATATTGGGATTCGATAATTGGCAAAGGTCTGATTCTGGGTAGATTTTTCCAGTACTTTCATCAATGCGGGTGATTTGGGGAAATTGGGCAGTTTGATTGGAGAATGGGGACCTCTTGGTCTATCTTCATGCCTCCCACAGATCCCAGAACGCTTTAACGTTGCGACGTTTCGTGAACAGTTCCATTCACCTTGTCCCGGAAGTGCAGGAAGCATTAGAAAGAGAATGGGTCATCGCAAATCAAGCTCCATTTGGAGCTGTTATCCAATTCATATTCTAGGGTATAGAATCCCTTAGAGAGCGCTGATAAAGTAAACTCGGGAAATAGAGTTATAGGAAAATCCAGAAGAGCTAAAACTGTCTTGTAGACTATTTGATGGTTGGTTGGTGGGTTGTTCATTAGCTGGGATTGTTTGGGTACAGTCTTTTTGAAGCCATTGCTTTTGTCCTCTGAATTGACTTATGGCGAGGTCTCTTCTGAGTTGCTTTTTTTCTTACATCTGGGGTTACTGTGTTTTTGTTTATAAAATTCAGTTTGCTCTATATTTAAACGATAATCTTTACTGGACTATTCTTTTCTGTGCTGTTTTTGAACTTTTTCCAGGGATTTAAGTAATGAGTGGTGAGGCCAAATTAAGGGACGAAAGAGACCGTCCTCTTGATAAGTTTGGTGACCAATTTGGGTGAGTGTGGACAGTGTGTCTTGGCAGGAAGTGTTTTCCAAATTATTGGATGAGCTAGCCTAGTTTCATTGCTAGTTTGTTGAGAATTAGTACTCGGGATAAGCCTGTTGATAGCTTTTTGGACGGGAGATTGAAATCAAGGGCTGTTTTGTACTCTTTGAGAAGTTGTATGTGGGGCCTGGGCAGTACAAGTAGACAGGTTGCAGTACATGCCGGAGTTTCAATGGAATTTTAAGAGAGGAGTTCTGTTAGGATAGGGTTGTGTTGGCCGGAATAACACGCGGAGGCGTGGCGGCAGCTGTAATTGTGGCGTAAGATGTGATTTTGATTTGTCTGATAATTGTTCCTGAGCTGGCGTAAATAGCATCCTCTCTGCTCAACTTATTATGGTACACTAGCTGCTATAACCTCGCTATTCAATACAGAAGAGGGGCATTTGAAAGAAGAAGCACTGTGGGGTCCTTTGCAGTTTCTACAGTTAGGGATATTTTCACGTGAAATAAAATTCTCCGCAGATTGAGCATATGTCATCCTGTTCCCCTACAGTATTTTCGCGGATGACAAACGTTGACATTTGAAGCAACGTCTGGGTGCGAGGGATAAACGTGCGAAACTGTGATTGTGAAACCTATTTTGACCTTTGTAGGTGGATAAGGGTATTAAAGGTTAGCAGTAAACGAAGATTTTGGGTGTCAGGCGAGTCCAGACGACGGGGGAAATCTATAAACGTTGTGTAACGGAAATCATTTCTGTGGAGTTCTCCAAAATGACAGCTGTTCTTCGTCTTTCTGTTCGTGACGATAAATAGTGCTTTAGATGTGTTTCCTATTTAAACAGGGGCGGAAAGGCCAGCCGATTTCTGCGAGGACTTAGGGATGACAGAGGAACTTGAATTTCGATAGCAGCTTTACGAGAATGGACCCATTCCTCATCATGTGACTGGAGGGTCTTCAACTCCTAAGGAACTTTTTCAAGTGCCCTACTGAAGAAGAATGGTTCTGTGCTCATAAGAGCTTTGGAGGTAGTGGATCGCATATGTAATACATCGGGAATGACATTTCTGCTGACATTCCTGGAGGGGAGCAGCATATGGAGTAAACAAATGAGAACGACTATTACGGTGGGCACCTTTGCGGGAATTGCCCGGACCGTTGGGGCGCCTGAGGTGTTTGGGGTTTTGCTTCGGTCGACGATATCGGTGAACTTTTGGGCGAACGACCCTCAGGTGTAGATAGTAAGGAAGCAAAGCATCAGGTCACCAGGTATCCTAGAAGTAGTGGGACGGGGTACGGCAGCTGGGTACTACAGATGGTATTGTTGTTGATGTTGTTTTGGCTGCACCTTGGTTTAAACAACTTATAGTCATTGTAAAGGCTTTTCCATAAACAATTTTACCAGCAAACTTCGTCCTCCATGAAGAACAGGCATAACAAAAAACAATGAGACATAGACGTAATTAACAGATGGACTGGCAAGACGTTTAATTTTCATAAGGGGGGTAACCTTCACTCCACACAAGTCACAGAGCAGAGACCCACACAACCACCCAGACCCCACCCGTAGGGTGGGCTGTGGATGTGGCCTCGGAGACCTCCCAGAACTCCACGTCGGTGACCCACCCGCGTACCCACGCACCTTCATATCTTTGGTATCTCACGTAAAGCCTCGAGATTATACACAAGGGCAGAACAGCCTGAGTGGTTACCAGTGCTCAGGTTTCCCCTACATTGTGCGGCCCGGTCAGAAGGTGAGATTAAATCTGAACCCGTTTTTCAACTGACCCTCATACACTGGGAGGAAGTGTGGGGTGAACTGAAAACCCATTCGAGGAAGAGGCACGGGATAGCCCAAGGGCCCTTATACAAATAAATAAAAGGGATTATGGGTGGGAGTTAAAAAAAAAAAAAAAAACAAAAAATTTAGAAACTGTGATAAAAGAAGGTGGATTGAAAAGACAGAAAAATTTATGAAAAAATGAGGGGAAAAGAATGAAGGTTGAAAGATTACCCATTATGTGCAAATGCTAATGCTAGCATTGGTTCTTATTACAGTGCCATGCTTCAGATTGTAAACAAGTCTTTCAAACTTGCCAAATTTCACCAAGAGAATAACACCATAATAAGAATCATAAGTTAACTTAGGTTTTTTTTAAAACTATATATATATATATATATAATATAATATATATATATATATATATATATATAATATATATATAGTATATAATATATATAATAATATATTATTATATATATATATATATATAATTGTTTTATCTTCCTTGGCAGGAATTAAAACTCGGGTGGGTTGCGAACATGTCACGTAGGTGGCGCTGTTGGGATAGCCGGCCTTTCAAAGTTCGATTTCCTGTATGTCCCCCCCCCCCGTGTCAACCCTCTCGAAAGGGGGAATTTGGGAAAAAAAAAAGCCACGTGTATATAAAGTTATATATATATATATAAAATAAATATATTAATTATATATATATATATAATATATATAGGTATATATATATATATATATATATATATATATATATATAATATATATATATATTATATTATATATATATATAATTATTCCTTTTGCTGTAGCTATTGTAGTTTTTGAGATATATATATATATTTTTTTTTTTTTTTTTTTTTTTTTTTTTTTTTTTTTTTTTTTTTTTTTAACTATTTTCAGCAATTCAATGTTACCAGAATTACAACAATGTATTCCTTTTCCCTGTATCTATTGTAGTTTTTGAGATATGAGTTGTAGTTTTAAACCAAAAGTTGTAGTTTTAAACGATATATATATATATATAATATATATATTATATATATATATATATATATATATAATATATATTATATATATATATATATATATATATAATATATATAAAGTATACTATATAGTTTCAGATAGACTATTGGTTAGGATAAATAATATATATATATATAATATATAATATGATTTTTAAGACAAAATTAGCTATTATTTATGTCAAATCATATATTTTTAATTGTACCTAAAAGATATTCATTTAAAAAAAAAATAGTACTATATCAGTTTCAGATAGACTACTTCCATCATTACTGTGGGACTTTCGGGACTTTGTCGGTTTCAGATTCTCACTGACAAATACTGATTTTTGTGCATGACCATGTTTTTTGGACAAAGTTGTAGCATCGCATATTTTTAGTTTGATTAAATATACCTGAGGGTTAGCATAATTTTAATCATTATTTTATTCAGTTAAGATTTTATGTATTATTAATGATATTTATAACTATATTTTATTACGTAGCATAAAATAATAACTGAAGAAGACCGGTAATTTATTAGATCTTGTTTTGAAAAAAAAAATTGGAATGTTTCCTTAACTTCATTAATGTAATCTTACTAATTTTGGGGTGAGAAAAACGAATATGACAAGGAAAATCTTTATTAGCTCTAGTTTCTGTGATATGCAATAGGTGGAATATGTTATTTTAACGGATTAAGAGAAAACATGCCAACAACATTGAAAGTGAATTTTAAATATTGTTAACGACGGTTACATTCTACGAATTCTAGACTGATGGATGAGTACCTGACAGGTGGTTCTGTGTGAAGAGTATCATGTGGTGGCTTCATGAGATCGTTTTCTTTTGGCTTGCCTCTTGTGAGCAAGTTCCGGAGCATCCCTATACACAGACCAGCAGTAATCCGCAAGCATAGCTTCATTCCATACGGCCTTGATATCTTTGTTCTATTATAGAAATATCCTGATGGAATCATTCTCCGTGTTCATCACTGACAGCTCCACAACTAGGAGGAAAAAAGTCTAGGTGGGAGTGGAGAAAATAGATTTTAAGGGACATGTTGCATCTGAGGTGATGGTATTTTTCCAGAAGTACTGTCACCATCTGAGTGTAGTTATCATTTCTTTTGTTGCCTAAGCTTCCTTTTCTTTCCATTCCAAAACTCCGTCAAACACAGGATCCTTTACAAGTCGAATTTGGGGCTCAACAAAAATACCTTCCTTAACCTTTGCATCACTTAATCTAGGAAATTTGTCTCGTAAGTACTTAGAGGCCTCTCTTTCCTAGCTTTATATGAAGAGATTGGAGAAGAGCTTTTTTGGGGGGGAGTCCACGAGGGACTCGGCAACGACTTTTTTCTCGCTAGAGTCAAAATTTCTTGCAGGCCAGTCTGCTTGAATGTAATGTGCTTTCCTATCCCTACACTCCCACATACAATTAACAGTAGTAGTACTTAGTGTACCCAGTTGCAATCCTAAGAGTACAGCGATGACGTTGAGATCGCCGCAGATTTTCTACCCGTGTTCACCATATTTGAGTGAGTCGAGGAGAGCCGTCATGTTTGCATAAGTCTCCTTCATGTGAACTACATGACCAACAGGAATAGAAGGAAGATGGTTGTCGTTGTGTAGTAATAGTTTTCAAACTAAGCTTGGAGGAGCCTATGGATAGCCTCCACTCAGTTGGATCACGGTTCAAATTCAAACATTTCATCAAAGCCATTAACGTCGCAGGAAAACAGCCAGAATTTTTTTTTTCCTATCAAAAAACGGGGTAAAGGGCAGACGCCCTCTGACGTTCTCTGTACTGTGAGACCCTGACATCATGTTTGAGAAGATTCCATTGCTGTAGTCACCTAACAAAAGAAGTTCTGCCTTCTCCTTTGACAAGTCAAGGTCTCGAATGAGATCAATCAATTCCGCTTAACTCAGTCGGTGCGGCGCATCATCATTTACCTCAAAGGCTTGTTGGGTTCTTCTTCTTCCACACTGTCTTCATTTTCTACTTCCAGCTCATAATGTTAAGGTGGAGTAGGATCTGGTAGACTATCTGAATGTGGAATAGGTCGAATAGCA
The DNA here is from genome assembly GCA_015478945.1 of Trachelipus rathkii. Lineage (NCBI taxonomy): Eukaryota > Metazoa > Arthropoda > Malacostraca > Isopoda > Trachelipodidae > Trachelipus > Trachelipus rathkii. Next base: position 99,681 of record JABUQX010038072.1, read on the forward strand.
GATGGATGATTAAGGTATTCAACAGTTCCTCTTTTCTTCCTTGACAATCCTGCCTTTATAGGTGGAGTCAAGCAGAAGTAGAAGTTATCTGCATGGTTTGTAAGCTCCCGCCAAACCATAGGCACAGCAAAAACCATACATCGTTTTATATTTTTTAGATCCATTCTCATAGTATAACTGAATAAGAGTTGCAACATATATGTGGAGCCCATGACTTATCCTGATCCCCTACCTTCATACTAAAATAATGCTGATAGGCAGTCTTTACAAGAGGCGTCAGATTGCGTTTCTGTGACGAAAATGTTATTTCACCACATATGCAGCAAAAATTATTCGCTAATTTACACATTTTCGTGCCATTTTGATAAATTTTACACTTCAAAGGCACTCCAAAACCAGAAATTCTGAAAAAATAAAACCTAAACAATATGAAAATCTTAGTCACATTAACAGTTATTATGTTTATAATCTACAAACATCTGGGGAACGTTCTGTTATGTCAGTTGAAAGGTCTGACAACTCTCAAAAAACAAAATTTCCCCCATACTACAAATGTAGACTCTAAAAAATATTACATGTCACTGTATATCCAAAGCGAGAGCTAATCGATCATTTTTCTGGCGATTTTTGAATTCAGCAGGTGGAAATACACAAGAACACGTTAATTTTGAGCCCGAAACAATTTCGTTGTTGGACAGTGTTATATAAAAAAAATTAAATGGGAAATTGAGTTTTGAGAATATATTAGTAAAAAAAATATATTTTCAAATTGGTAATACTAAAGTGCAGATAGATAATATTGTTAAATATATCCTAGATAATTATGCAGTTTATAAAGCACTGTGCTATTCTGAGAAGAGTTTTGGTTGTAGAACAAATTGTGCACTGAAACACATTACTGGGATGTAATACGATGGGAGAATAAGAGTATTTGGTAAGCAATATTTAAAAGAAAGTTAAGGCAAAATTAAAACGTCAAGGCGAATATATGTTAAAAATCTAAAAACTTTTTTTAAGCTTGCGCTAGAAGCCCTCAGAATATTTTGCAGTATTAGTAAAGCTACAGAAATATGAAAAAAATACATGTTACACTTATTTACAAATAAAATTGGGGAATGATTTGCTTTTAACATGAAACTCCTAAAGAGTCTACACACTAAACGATATAAAATAATCTATATTTTAATCTATATATATTATTTATTTAAGTGCTATTCTATTTTTAACAATTAAACATATTCCAAGCCATTTCAACTTTGCGAACGAGTTTCGTTACCACGAAAAAAAAAGCATTGAGTCGCGCGGAAGGCCTATTAATGAAATTGAGTTATTATTTCCCCAATATCAAATTTATTTCTCAATTAATATAAATTTGTTACCATGGATTCGTTATCTATATAAATTTAAAATTATATATCGGCATTTACGCAATCATTATTAACGCATAAAAAGTGAGCAATCAATTTTAAATTTGTCCGAACAAAATATTTTCATGACTAATTTTAATAAAAAAATTTTCAACTACGATTTCAAAGATAGGGATCGATATACAATATCGATCAATGATAATATAATATAAGAGTGACAGCGGTTAATCGATACTTTTCGATATAATCGAATACGGATTTTATCAATCAACTTTTTCTTTTATACGTGTAATAATATAATGGAGGATATTTTTTGAGTATGTGTTTAGAAAAAGATAAACAAAAAAGGTTTTAAACAAAAATATGTTGGATGTTACAATTAAGGAAAATATTATTTAAGCTCGCTTGTAATGGTTCAATTCAATTTCAATATAGGAAGGATAGAATAGGGAGAGATATTTTAAAAGTAAGATGTTCAAAATCTAGTTTCAACTGCATAGGCAACTTTCTAACCGGTGTTCCTAACGGGCTTTTTTCTGTTTTGTTTTTTAGAAGAAACATAAAAAGTAAGATGTCCAATATCTAGTTGCAACTGCATAGGCAACTTTCTAACCGGTATTCCTAACGGACTTGTTTTTTTGTTTTGTTTTTTAGAAGAAACATCATCTTTTTCAATCTCAGAAATGTTTCATAGCTCGCAAAATTTGACACTTAGAACAGAAGCAAAACACTTCAAATTTTGTGGGAGGGAAGTTAAAAACAGCTTGGTGAAATCTAATCAAAGAACTCAATTTCCACAACTAACTCGTAATCGGATTCAGTAGCACATTGTAAATATTTATACAAATTTTTACAATGATACAGAACCTCTAGAGTTAGTTGAGAAAACTGGTTCGACAGAAATGTACTCTCATTTAACAAATACAGAAAAGTAAAGGTAAAGTGACCATCTCATAATGCGCGAATTTTCATACCTCTTTTTATTCATGGCTGTCAAAGGGCGGTGGTCCGATTGTAGAACGAACTCTTTCCCATACAAGTACGGTTCGTATTTTCTAGCACCCATGACAATGGCTAAAGCCTCCTTTTCCAGCGTACTGTATATTCTTTGGGTTTGAGAGAGTTTTTTGCTTCCTTGTGATATAGGATGAAGAATACCATTTTCTTCCTGTAAGAGGACATATCCTATTGACGTGTCTGAGGCATCGACTTGCAATGTAAAGGTCTTATACAGCTGCGGCATCTTTAAAATGGGTTTTGAACTGAGCGCTTTCTTTAACTTTTCGAATGCCTCTTGGTGTTTGCTCTCCCATCGTACTTTGGTGGGCTCTCCTTTTTTGGTTAGGTCACTTAGTGGGGCGGCGACCTTATATCCTTTTCCTTTCAATTCTGAGAGTACCTTCATGATCATTTCCAATAATCCATGCCAGGTCTGAGAGTGCATTACTGTACCATCGACATAAAAATCAGCGTCGTTTATTCCATCGAGGATTCTTCTCATAGCCCTCTCATGAGTAACTCTTTCAGCAACAATATCAAACCATCTTTTCTTCTTGCGAAATCCTTTTGATTTAAATTCTTCGTGTTCGTCATTTTTTCCACTTTTATTCGGGGCTTGCCCTATTCTTCTATCTATTTCAGATTTACAATGTTGTATCCAAGCTCTTCTATCATTCCTTTCCATCCTCTGTCTACCTTTATGACTCTTTTTATATCTTGTCTGTTTCTTTACTTTCAAACTATCATTCTTTCTTTCATGTACAGCACTGTTCTGATTTCTCATTTTGGCAAATGCAGGAGCGACTTTTATGAATTCTTCATTCTTTCTACTTCCAATCTTCTGATCACCTTCGCAAACTGCACTACTGATGCTATTATCTTTCTTCGTTTTATATCTGAGTACCTTATATCTTCTATTATAGGTAATTATCTTCTTCAGATTGGTATCACCCTTTTTATCTACCTCTTATTTTTCTTCTTCCTGGCTGATTTGATCTACCATAAGCAAATATCTACGTTGCAGCTCTTCTTTCAAATTTAAAGACATCCACTGCCTCCTATTTTATCTTGATCCATTTTCCGAACTCCGAAGTTTCTTTCTTTTATCTAAATGTTTTCTCACAAGATTATTTTCATCTTTTTCTATTTATCCATCAATGAAGTTACTTTCGACTTTCTCCATGATTCTAACCATATCATTTTCAACTCCATTTTCTCTTACATTGTTTTTCATCTCTTTATCTACATTTTCACTGATAGAAATTGTATCATTCTTAGCGGTAGATTCATCAACTCCTCTCATCTCCGCTTCCAAAACATCACTTGTCTTCATTTTTTCATCTTTAGTTTTCTTCTTTCTCCGTGCGCTTCTTTTCTTTCGGCGCTTCATCATATATATTTTCCTTTTTACGAACTTCCTCGTATTCGACATATTACAAACTTCTTCTTGATTCCTTTTAATGTGACAAGCACTTCTCATTGGAAGATAAAATTTCTGAACTATTTTCTTCATTGGAAAATCGATTAGTTTCTTAAGTAACAACTTTTTAACAGTAAAGAACTTTTTCTCCGAATGATTTCCAGTATTGTTATTGTTCAATAGCTCTTTGGCTACATTATTCTTTACTTCATTAACCTCAACAGATTTCCAGAATCGTTGCAGAGTATTATTCTCGTTCTGCTTCTCTTCAAAAATTATTTCATCACATTTTAGATCTTCAGTTTGACCGGTATTTGACTCTGTAGTCTCTGTTGGTGCACCAATGTTCTGAACCTCTTCATGAGTTATGCGTGGCATAATAATATCTTTATTTACATCATTATCTACATCAAAAATCATTTCATTAGATACATTGGTATCTGCTTTAACTATTTGGGGTACTGAGGATACATGGGTATCTTTGATTTCTTCATAAACAATATCTTCGACAATATTTACATTACTCGGATTTCGTTCGACACAGACAAGTGCTTCCACAGGGAAATCAATATGCTTCTCCATTAATGGTGTATTTTTCTCACCTGATGGATTCAAATTCGGTATCTTTTCAACCTCCGCCCTCGCCTCTTCATTAATTTGATCTGCTGGGCTGGCGTTTCGCCTATCTGTTGATTCATCATCGGAATCCTCATGTGGATGGTTTGGGTATCATATTTATATATCATTAGTTTTGACTAAGCCAAATTGGTGGATTTGTAGTTACAACAAATTGACAAGCCCTAGGGTGCTTTGTGGATTTGCATGAGCATGTTTGGGTAGTGGGTTGACTGGGGCAGTCTCGATAGGCCCATGTGGCTTTTTACTGTCTCTATATTCCTAATGTCCTAATGTCCTAATGTCCTAACCTTTTCAATGATGGAGAGCAACAGCTCCTTCTGGGCTGTCACGTCCTGCTTACTACGAGGACCTTGACACACAGTCTCTTCCCATACGTTATTCGGTTGGAACGGGGGTAATGCCCCTTCAATGTTACACAGAATAAGATCATAAACTACATCCGGCATGACTGCCGCTGTCGCCTTCTCAACGAAGTATGGAGTGTCCAAAACAACGTTTGCGAGTGGGACTCTCTTCACCGTATTGTCCATCAATCTCATCGATGCATATTTGCCGGTATAATTTTCTTTCGGCACATAATTTTCACGCAATACTAGCGCACTACATCCTGTGTTTCTGAGCAAACGAACGCGGAATCCATTGGCTAAGCCATAAGCGATTGGTAGGTGGTGTGAGTAACCATCAGTGTCACCCACCATACAAATATCTGAGGGAATGGATGGCTCTTCACTTGTCTTTGACAAGACTTGTCCTTCTACGGATAAATCCGCGGACGCCACTGTATTCTTCCCATCATCTTTCTGCCGATTGTTGTATGAATTCGTATTTCTGTTATAGTTGTTGAAATAGGGCGGTGTCCGACAATCTCTCGCCACGTGACCCCTTCTAGAGCACTTGTAGCAGGTCACAATGCTTCTCAGCTCACTGCTGCTTCGACGACTATCGCGTCTCTCATTGCCTCCAGCAATGTTTCTATTTCCGTTGTTCCTTGGTCCTGATGCCTGTTGATTTGTGGATTTACTACTATTATTATCTTTGTTCCTGTGGTAATTATTTGTCTGTCTGTCTCGATAGCTATTGTTATTATTACTACTGTGGCTGTGACTGTGACTTTGGTTCTGACGCGACACTAGATTCATTTTATGTGCCTATAAATAGTTTTCTGAACTCGTAATTATATCTTGCATATCCTTTCCATTTTTCTCTTTCAAAAAGGTGGCTAAATCTTTAGGGACAGTATTCATGTACTTATCTATCATAAAAAAGTTTATCAAATCATCAGCGGTCATTTTCACATCAGCCGCCACAATCCATTTCTTTAATGCATCAAGGATTTTTCGCCTGTAAACTTTCGGGCTATCGTCATCTGTAGGTGCAATCGACTTGTATTTGGCGCAATACCCGCTTTCTGTCAGGTCATACCTTATTAACAGAGCCTTTTTCAAATCCTCATAGTTCGATGCATCCTCTACCGAAAAATCATTATATACTTTGACTGATTTGCCAGTCAAGAAAGACCCAAGTACATGAGAATACTTTTATTTGGGGATGTCGTTAGCAATAGCCTGTTTCTCAAACAGTGTTAAGTATTCCTCAATTTTATTCAATTTTTCGTCGAAATTAGGTATCTTGATCTTTGGGAATTTATTTAAACGCGTGGAATTTTCTGAGGTGGAAGAACTTTGTGATGTATTGGTTGCAGCTTCATGCTGGCGTTGTTTCTCCTCTGCATTCAATTTCAATTTTAACATTCTCTCCTCCGATTCTCTTGCATACTTATCAGCTTCAGTCTTTAATTTCTTTTCCTCTAAATTAGCCGCAATCTTTTGTAACTCAATCTCTTTAGTAATTCTCCTCTCTTCAATTTCTCTCTCTTTGGTATCTTCTCTCTCCTTTGACCTTTCTTCCCGAAGAAAGCTGGCGGCTTCCGCTCCCGTAATACCTAGAGCTTTACATAACTCAATTAGATCCCCGTTGTTAGCCATGATAACCAATAAAATATATACGAATGTCAACAGTCACTTTTTCATGTTTTCAAAGTCATAAAATTTTGAGTTACTTTTTCTCAATTTGACTCGAGCTGTCGACGCAAAATTTTTAACCTTTTTACAATAAATTTCTATATATATATATATATATATATATATATATATATATATATATATATATATATATATATATATATATATATATATATATATATATATATATATATATATATATATATATATATATATATATATATATATATATATAAATAATCTGATGAAAATCCCACAAAAATCGAATCAGAACTTCGGCTCATGGAACATTTTCCGTTGCAAGCGCAAAGAAAAATTCCGAAAACTGAACTTCCACGTGCGCAGAATATACGATTTACTCAAACGTCCCATATATATGTTTATAGACAAATATATATATATATATATATATATATATATATATATATATATATGTATATGTATGTAATAATAATAATATAAAACAGGAATAGGCATTTGTCTTACTTTTAATTCAGATTCCTGAGGGAAGCATGTATATGTATGTATGTATGTATGAGGGTGTTTTCTTTTGTTCTTCGAACCGTCTTTGACGTTTACGCACCAGCGGCACTGTATTTACTATTTGAATACAAATTTATATTTGATAATAAATCTGATATTGAATGCTTAATTCACTGTCAGTAAATTAAATTTGGAAAGACTTTGTAAGTCATATATGACCTTTTTAGTTACTTTAATCACAAGTAAAAATGAACTATAAAAAAGTAGTTGCGAAAAATATTTGGTTTTGGTTGAGGCAGGAATTTAATACCTAATTTAATGTTTTTTTTTTTATTTCAGTTTATTATTGCTTATTTGGAAATAAAAATTTTAATTCTTCTTCTTTCATTTCCAAATTCTGTTATAACATCACCAATTAGTTGTGTTTTTTTTTTTCCACAACTTTTTCTCTGTGAACACTGAGCAAACATAATCCATTTAATCGTCTTCAGAAAGGTTGACTGTATGTTTTAACTCTTCTCAAAGTGCTGAATGATCTTTCCAATTGTGCAAGTCGTTGGTGGAAGCGTTAGAAGAATTTTTTAATTGCTTGGACTCAATATCAAAAAGGGCAATGTTTTGGGATCAGTTCACTATAGCACACACATTTTCGTCTACATCTAACCCTTGGTCCCCATCTGGTTCTTCCATAAGTTGAGCCATGATTCTGCTTCACCTTTCCAGTTCTCAATATTGTATTTCACAGAGAGTGATTCAATTTTTTCTGCTTTATTCAGATATGGTTAAATTTTTAATTCTAAAGGGATGTAAAATACAGAGAAATGTTGGTATTCTGTTGTCCGAAAATCTGATATGTAGAGACGAAATCAGTGAATCTAGTTATGGTATAAATAGAGAAACCCTGAAATAATCCTCCACAGAACTACATGAAAAGTTAGGTCTTTGCATTTGTTTGGACACTATACGTGGCATTGAAAATTCTATAAAAAAAAAAAAATCTATAAGTTCCTTAACACTGGTAACAGTCTCTTTCTACCCGTTGAGTTGCTGTTACTCTCTTGTTTTTACTATTTCTATTACACCTTTTCAACGTGACTGTGAACCTCTTCCAGATTGATGATTTTAGTTTGAAGAATGTTCGTGGCAGGCTCAAAGTAAGAGGGATACTTGACCATGATAACTAAGCAAATAATGAATTTATGAGTTCCTTTTGCTGACGAAAGTTGAAATGCTGCTGTTCCTTAGTTACTTCTGAATCTGATGACAATGTTTCCAAAACTGATTTAATGCAAATGAAATTTTCAAAACAAATTTTGATGGACTTGTATTTTGAGGACCATCTTGTTTCGCATAGCACTGGTATATTCATTATCAGTTTCCTACGCAATGGGCTTTCACGAAAAAATCTTATAACTTCTTTCACTGTGCCCACAGTATTTCGAAATTCGGGAACAAGATTCAAGTCATTAACAACTAAATTTAAGCTATGAGAAGCACAGTGGAAAAATTTGGCCTTGGGATATTGATTTCTTATTATTTTCTGTACTCCATTTTCTATTCCAGCCATGGTTGAGCATCCATCAAATCCAAGTCCAACGACTTTATTCATATTTAAATTGTAAGTTTCTCTGGTAGTCAATAAAATGACTTCTGCTATATCTCAGCTTTAATTTTTTCAACGGAGTAAAACCTAAAAAATTCTTCTCTAACTTTCAACTCCTTATCAACGAAACGAACGCCAATTGACAGCTCCTCCACTCCAGAAATGTCTGCTGTTTCATCCGCTAAAAAAGTGAAAGTATTCACTATCGTTCACTTCATCCACAATGTTTTTTTACAAAATTAGGTTCCGCATATGGATATGAGAGCTCATTCTGGACCATATGTGATGTGTGTTTTATTTTAATTACCTCCACTTGATTGTAAATGCTCAGTAAGCACAACATCACCAGCTTCAACTCTGAATTTTAACAAATCCGAAAAATTACTCGTATCTGCAGTACTGCCTCGAACAGCTAGATCATGGGTTCCACAGAAGATCAAAGTTGAAATTATTGGCAACAACTATTTTATCGAAAATTAAATGTTCAGCATTATTTAATTGTTCAAAACATTAACACGTTTATTTAAAATTATTTGATCAAAATTTCCCTGCTACAGCTGCATCTATGCCACTGAGAATTAACATAATGGTTCCTTGCATGTGAGTGAAGTCTTTATATTTCTAAGATTGGTCTGACAATAAATGAACCAAAACCCTCTTTTGACGCAAGGCCTAAGTAACACGCATAATTTACAAAAGGTCCTTTTAATTTTTTTTTTGAATATACTAACAACTCGAATTGTATTGATTTAGTCAATCGTAAAGGAAAGCCCTTCCTCCTGTGATATCTTGCTTAAAGTTGTATGTGCTTTGTGGTTTGCATGGATTTGTTAATAAATCAAATTTTAGATTGTCAGTAATTCTATTTTTGAGTAATGTAGTTTCCAATACCCATACAACGATTTTCAACAGTTGGTTCTGCGGCAGATGCGGAAGCTTCATTCATATGATTAATACAGGTGCCGACAATACTCATGTCCATTATCCATTCCATCCATTCCATTCTTTCTCTCTCTCTCTATATATATATATATATATATATATATATATATGTATATGCTTGCTAACTAATAATAATAATATGTAAAATGTGTATGTGTATGTGTATGTAATAATAATAATAATGCTATGTTTATGTATAATGTGTGTGTGTGGGGTTCCACCTGGACAGGACCATTTCATCCATCCAGACTAAGATCCAAACCACCACCATACATTTCCTGTCCCTATCAGTGTTCCTGCTGCCTGCTGCCTCTCTCCTGCTCTCTCTCCTGCTCTCTCTCTCTCTTCCTCTCTATATATATATATATATATACATATACTCTTTCTTTCTATATATATATATATATATATATATATATATATATATATATATATATATATATACTATATATACTATATATATATATATATATATATATATATATATATATATATATATATATATATATATATATATATATATATATATATATATATCACTATATATGAAATAGTAGAATGGGGAAAAAAATTGCGAGACTTTTAAAAGTTTATTTAAAGCGAAAGTTAGATAAATAGGTATTAAATGTAGAAATCTTGGTAGCAAATAATAAAAATTTCATAATTTCACTCCCAAAAATTACAATAATTGAAATAAAACGAATAAAAATAAAAAAACAGAAAAAGAATCAAATTCATATTAAATTTCAATAATAATAATAATAATAATGTGTAATAATAATAATAATAGTAATAATAATAATACGTGTGTGTGAAATAATAATAATGATAATGTGTATGTAATAATGTGTAATAGTAATAATAATAATAATAATAATAATAATAATAATAGTAATATTAATAATAATAATAACAATAAGATGCAAATGACGTAACTAAGTGGTTTCCCAAATATGTAATTTCAGTTTCCTAAGGGCAGCATCTAATATTTGAGATTGGGCCCATTTTCAGCCCCCCCTAAAATGGACATAAAATTCTCAATTTTCAGACAATTTTGATGGGGGGAAAAAAAAGCAAACCACAGCTTTTTTTTTTACCTCTAGAACGTCATTTACAGGTGTTTTCTGTGTTTGTATCATTGTTTCGGCGTTTCATTTTTTTCAAGAACCTAATTTTTTGATATTTTTTCGTATCACTTCTACAATTTTTTTCGAAATGACTTCAAACTTGAAATATACAATATTAGTTTTTTTTGATTTTGGAAAATTGTGTTCAGCAATGTCGAATTCAAAACCTACTTTATTTTTTTAATTGCTAGGCACAAATTTTCCAAAATCAAAAAAAACTAACATTACATTTGTGCGTAATAGACCCATCTATGTATATTTCAAGTTTGAAGTTATTTCGAAAAAATAGTTTAGGAGGAGTCGAGGAAATTATGTTTTCTCTGAAACATAAATTTAATGATATACACAGGAGAACACCTGGCGACGTTCTAAACCGCAGTTACTTTCTATCAACGTCTGAAACAAATTTGTAATCCACAGGGGAACTATGGAATCCCAAATTCCCATGTGGATCCTCAATTGACCAAAAACAAAGAATGATGAAATTGTTGCCCACAAAGGTTTCTCTTTTTATGGCAAAAATTAATCAGTTGTCAGTTATAGACATAAATTGAAATATATTTTAACTGAAGTTACCTTCAGGAATAAGGGGAGGGCAGAGTAGGGAGGCTAGAGGTAGGGCTGTAGGTTGTGTACAAGTTTACCAGTGCGCTTTTTTCGAGGAAAGTTACTTGATATATATATATATATATATATATATATAAATATGTAATAATAATATAATAATAATAATATTTTCGGTAATAAAACTTTGAGTTCATTGGATAAAGGCACCGGAGTTCGGGGACAGTATTTTCGCCCTTATCGGCGCTTAATAATAATATGTAATAATAATAATCATAATTTTTGGATAATAATAATAATAATAATAAAAAAAAAAAAAATATATATATATATATATATATATATATATATATATATATATATATATATATATATATATATATATAAATGGACTTAAATTTTTTTTAAATATTTTAAATATATATATATCCTGTATTACTTAACACCAAATAATTAAAACAAACGTTTATATAGCTGTGCGCTAATGAAACGAAAATACACACTGATTGAATGCAACCCATTACTTCGGTAAATGCAACAAACACTTAATATTGTTCTGAACGCTTTAAAGCATACAATAAAATAACTTTGAATAAGTAACCGACTTATTAAATGCTCAACGTGCAAAAGGCACAACAAAATAGCAATAAAATGGGTATGGAAACAATGGTAAGAAACACTATCTTGTTCTAACACTAATATCCCGGACAAGTAGGACCCCATATAAATGTCATGTCATATAACACCATCCACTTACTTGTACGAACTCAGCAAATATATCTCGCCCAGACCCCCAGGATAGTATTATCCAACAATGAATGATTGAGTTTCTAGATAATGGCATTGACCTCTTAACCACGTTGAAAGATTCAATCGTATGTAGCACCTTATAAATGCCTCAAACCTTCAATGAGAACTTACCAACAACAACTAGTGGTTATTTGGGAAAGCACCAAAATGAAACTCCGGGTTCGTTTTGTATTAGATTAGTTCAAGATAGTACTGCTTATTACCATTTATTACCTTGTAAAACATCTGATACTTAAAGATGAAATGTTGTTCAAAACATTACTGATAAATTAGAATAGAAAATATTGCAATCGGTATTTAAGTAATACGCATGGATATATTAAAAATATTTTAATAATAAAAAAAATAAATATCATATAAAGGTCAGAAATTCGCTCTGCACCCGCTTTTATACGACCCCATACACACTTTGATACATTAATATCCAATGGGATAACCGTTCCCTAAGTTTCAGTGTTCCGCTTAGACTTCCAAGAAGGATTTTTTTTTTTTTTTTTTTTTTTTAAAGAAATATAATATATATATTATATATATATATATATATATATATATATATATATAATATATATAATATTATATATATATATAATATGATATATATGATATATATATAATATTATTAATATATATATAGTTAAGCAATTAAAATATAATATATATTATTATTTTTTTCAATACATTCAATTTTACGTTCTAACAAAGATAGTAAACGTTTATTCTAAATATACTCTCAAAGTCTATAGTTTTTACATGCCTTTAGTAAACCTTACCACTATTATATATTATATATATTATATATATATATATAATATTATATATAGATATATATATAGTATATATATATATATCATAGTTATATATATAATTTTATATATATATTAATTATTATTATATATATAAAGTCAAAAGACTTTTTTTCTGAAGACATTGATCCAATGAGGCAACCATTGGGTTATCCTGTGGAATCCCTACACGCGTTAGTTCAAATAGCTTTCTTGGCTTGATGGCCGGGTTGTTTATTAGAAAAGCGAATGACATGACCCCGAAGCAGAAAAATGTGTCACGGTTAGTATTACCAGTACAAAAAGAGATAATTTTCATTAGTATTTAGATCATAGTAAAGGAGTTGTTTTTTACATAATAAATACATAGGTTATTAACTAGATCGATAACATAAAAATTATTTATAAGTACTCAGTATTATAAAAAGAAATGCATTAGTTCATAAACTTATGTCAATTCGGTCTAGATTTTATTATGTCCTATCTTCAAAGATATACTTTCATCTCGGTAAAGGAGTCATTTCCTTGAAATTACAATTGCTTTAACTTTTTGACAAAATGGTAAGATTTTATGTATTAATTATCGAATTAGTTTAATTTCAAAGGAAATCTTTATTTACTTACAGTGCAACTTTCACTGAACATAAATCAATATATATATATATAATATATATATTATAATTACTATATATATATTAATATATATATATATATATTATATATATATATATTTATATATATATATTATATTATAAATATATATATATATATAATATAATATATATATATTATATATAATATTAAATCTTATGTTTTACGACTCGTCAGTTTTGATTATTTTTATTTTACTATTTTAGTAATATATCCTAACAATCGATTTAAGTGGTGACGGACATGATTCAAAAAAGTAATAGGGACCTGTTTACGTTTTAGGACTCTGTAAGTTTTATTTTTTTTTTTTACTAAAGGAATTCCCAAGGGTAAACCGCAATAGAATGAGGAGTCGGGATCTCTCGCCTTCCGGAACGACGGGGGTAAAGACTATTTCCTCTCTGGAAGGCCTCGGAAACCCCGTTCTTTGGTGTCGCGGGGGTTCCTTCGCCCCTCCCTCGGGTATGGAAAACGTCCCCCCCTCTTCCCCCCGTCTCGAGCCCCCTAATATTTTTATTATTTTTTTTTTTTGTTTTACATTTTTGTAATAAGTCTTATATTGATTCCAAATATGTAAATGTTTTCAAAAGGATAATATTTTCTGATATCGCATGATTTGTTTTATGGTATGAAAATTTTTTGTAATAGATTTTCATGATGTCTTTCTACTGATATTAATTCAAATGCTATCAACTTTCTTGAGTAAATTTCAATTTTGATTGTGTTTTGAGACGCAATGTGATTTGTAAAAAATTATATAAAATATTTCGGACTTTTGAATCATGTCCATCACCCTAAAACATTATTGATTCATGATACTAGCAATATGTTAAAAATCAAAACTGACGAGGTAAAACATAACAGGGCCTATATGGATATATATATATATTATATATATATATATATATATACTAATATATATTATAATATATATATATATATATATATAATATATATATATAGAATACTATATATTATATATATTAATAGTTACTTATATAAAACTTAATTTTCTTTCTGACCTTCGTATTTTCGATATATCGATAATATATCGATACCGATATATCAATATATGATAATATATAATTATAATATATATTATATATATATATATTTATTAATATATATTATATATATTATATTTATATTATTATATATATATATATTATATATAATTATATATATTATTATATATTAATATTATATTGCTCATTAGAAGAGCCCACAATCCATATCTCAAAAAACTAAAGACAGTACCGGGAAAAGGATTACATTGCTGAAATGCTGGTACAATTTTAGTGCGGAAAATGTAAAAAAAAAAAAATAAAAAAAATAAAAATTGTTAATTATATTAAAATGAGTTGAAAGCCTATTTAGAGACTTTTTTTTACGTTACTCGCTTAAAAATTAATAGACTTTCTATAATTTTTATTTTTTTTTAACAAAAGAATACCCAAGGGCTTAATACCCAACCGATGGCAGGAGTCGGGGTCTCTCGGCCTTACGGAAACGGGGTTGGACTATCCCCCTCGGGGGGGTCGTCCGGAACCCGCTTTTGGTATTTGGAATTGTCGCGATTCCTCCGCCCCTCCCTACGGGTATGGAAACGTCCACCCCTGTGTTCCCCGTCGCGCTCGAGCCCCTACATTGCCGTGCAACACCTTTACAATATATATAATATACTATGTCCCCCGCCGGCTCGCCCCCCCCAAAAAAAAAATCAATTTGATTATTTTTTTTTTTTTGTTTTTATGTTTTTTTTTACAGTTTTCCTACTAATAAATTTCCTACAACAATATTATATATATACGTGTCATGCAAAAATTAACATCAATACTGTTAGGTTCAATGGCATCTAAAATAGTTGACTACCGTGAAAACTGTTCGTTATGTGCAAAGAAAAAATAATTAAAAAGAAAAAGTGTAGGAAATTCATATTTGAAAAAAAAATAATATATTTGAATTTTAATCAAATACTTCGACACAATGTTTATTTACATATAAAAATAAAACTTTTCTCCTATTTTGTACCTAATTCTTATGGACACTTTCTACAAACCTTTTTATCTAGTTTCAAACTAAATGTTGCAGCAATGCTAACAGTTTAATCATTCTCACAAATTTGGAAAAAATCCTTCAAATTCAAATTTACACAAAAATAAGAACCCAACATAACGCTTGAAAATTTAAAAAAAGGCGCTTGTTATAATCTCTTCTTTCATCTCTGAAAGTTCCAATAATATTAACTCAATAAATAAAAAGTTTTATACTATATTATATATATATATATAATATATTATATATATATAAAATATATATATATATAATATATATATATTAGTATATACTATTCTATATATATATATGTGGTGTGTGTGTGTGTTCTATGAAAAAATTAGATTCTCGGTATCTTGGGTATAATCGATACACATATATCGAAAATCGATTTTAAAACTTAAATATCGATAGGTCAGAAGACATAAGTAACCCATATAGTATATATATATATAATTATAACTATATATATATATATATAATATATCATATTTATATATATATATATATATTAATATATATTATATATATATATATCTATATATTATAATATATAGTATATAGATTGTAAGCCTCCAAAATTGCAACATGCAAATTCTAAATTTCAAAAATTTGGCGAGAAAATAAATAAAATTTTATTAATCAGAGACATTTTTTATCAATGAATTAAAAAAAAATAAAAATAACGCTTTTGACAAATTTAAATAGTAAAAATGTTGGAAATCTGTATATATTACCGATTTTCTAGATTCGAAAAGTCGCGTACTCCAAGTATAGCAGGCAAGTGCCAAATGTTAATTTTTTTTTGACTCTAAGCAAATCCACAGGTAAACAAAAGATGCACAAGAGTCGGGTGTATCGGCCTCGGGGTACGACGGAGGGGGACTTCGCCCTTCTGTCCCTCCGTCAGCTCGAACCCCTAAAAAGATATGAAAAGAAAAAATAACATCTTCTCCAAAGCGTAAATAAAATGTTATTTGGCAACTTTTGCTCCTGAGACTACTGCAGCTTTCAAGGTCAATCACAGCGCGTGCACTTGCAGTTTAAATTAATTAATATATTTAGTGTTATTAATAAATATTAGAATTAAAATTTATTTATTTTTAAGTTATCTATTTAAAAATACTTGCTAAAAAATCACAAAAATGTTATTTTTTTCCATGTAGCTGTTATTTTTTTTAGTTATGCTTGATGCTTCGGGAGGCTGGACCTAATATATATATATACTATATATAAATTATATATATATTATACTATATATATATATATCATATATATATATATTATATATTATATATATATATATATATATTATATATTAAATATATATATATTATATATATATATATATATGTAATTGTGAGCAATGTTCCTCTTGGGGTTCAGTTGTTTGAATTCAGCAATTTCTTTTCCAAAAATGAAAACTAAAAAAAATAAGGGTAAATTAAAATCATATTGAGGAAAATTTGTTAACACTTTTAATGTCAAAAGATATTGAGAATGACATTAGTTAAGAAAACAAATTATTTACTCACAGATCCATTGATGTCAAAGAATTTAACTATATATATAATTTTATATTAATATATATATATATTTATATACTATATATATATATATATATATATATTATATTATTACTTGTTATGTAGTAGAGTTTAAATAAGGCAAATGATTTAATTAAAGTACTAACGGATAGGGATTATACCACCATCTACCACGCCTGAGAGTAAAAATAAAATTAACACTTAGTAAAAAGAAGCATCGGACGTGCAGCACGAAAATATATAAAATAAATATAACATAAAAAAGTTCATTTTGGTTCCACCATGAAGGAAAAAGAGACCAAAGAAAGTAAATACATTATTTAATTCTCAAAAAAAAGAATGTTTAAAAAAATGGTTAAAAAAGGTAAGCCTAAACTTACTCCCATATAAATGTAAAAGAAAGAATTGCAATAATTAGTTCAGATTATACCATGCAGTTAAAATGAATAACTAATATAAAAATGAGCACAAAATTCTACAGGGCTATAAATAAGATATACAATAAAATTAGGGTCAGATCTACCAATGCATTTTAAAATGAAATCTAATATAAAAATTGAGCACAAAAGTTCTAACAGCGCAGCCAGCTAAATAAAGTTGCTAACCTAGATTTAATTCATACCATTGCGTTAAATCAGTCACGCATGACAGTAAAAAATCACGTTTACCTCCTTCCAATATTTAAAATATTATTACCCTCCGTTAAATGGCCAACATTTAATATATTATTTTCGTTAAATGCGAAGAAACTTAATGTAGCTTCGAAACCTAAAAACATTAAACAAAATTAAACCAAAAAAAATTACCATTTTGCAAATCAAAATAGGTGAAGATTTTTTTCCCCAAAATTCTTAATTATATAATTGTAGCAAAAAAAAAATATTAATCACTCATAATAAATTTATTATGTTTATAATTATTTTGTTTATTATATATATATATTTAGTATAATTAAAACTTTTTAATATAATAACATTATATCATATAATTATATTAAAATATTTATTGATATTTATTTAACGTCAGAGAAAGAAATATACATACGAAATCTAAAAATCTTAATTTTTAAAAAAAGTTAAAATATTATAAGCCAAAATTCTTTTGCGAATCGGATTTCAAACTTGATTTAATAAGAAACTTTTTTATCTTATTATTTAGAATATTTAATAAGTATTAAAAATATTCCTTGAAATTGACTTTGTAAAACTGGAATCGAATTGCTTTATTATATATACAATTATATATTACATCATTATATTATAATTTAATATATATAATTCTTATTATTATTATATATGAAAAATTATTTTTATAATTATTGTGATTAAAATTTTTCATTGTAAATTATTGTTGTAGATTATAATAAATTTGAGTAAATAATTTCTAATTCTTATTATTATTATAACCATTGTTGGAATTATTATTAATAATTATTTCATATTATATTATTATTATATTATTATTATTATAATTTTATTATTATTATTAATTTTATTATTATTACTTATTATTTTATATTATTATGTTATTATTATTGATTATTTATTTATTATTTTTATTATTAATTGTTATTATTATTTCTATATTATTGTTATTATTATTATTATTATATATTTTATTATTATTATTATTATTTGTATATATATTATTATTATTATTTAATATTATTAGTATATATTAGTTTATTCATTATTATTATTCATTATTATTATTATTATGTATTAATTATTATTATTCATTCTTATTATATTATTATTATTACTTATTTATATTATTATTATATCTTAATTATATTAGTAGTCAGTAGTAGTAGTAGTTTTATTTATTAAGATTTTTTGCAAAAATGTATTGTTCAGTTATCTTGTATGATTTTATGTAGAGTTTATTATCCTCTTCTGTCAGATTATGTTCATAATTAATAAATATAATTATAAATAATATCTTTTTAATCAATTTTATTACTACATTATTATTTTATAGTTATCTATTATTAAATATATTATGTGATCACAATAATTAAATGACTTAAAGCTATTTAATTACCTCATTCAAATTGCTGTTAGAAAGGAGATTAGTTCTCGTTAATTCTAAACGTGCGCGCACACACACACAAGCTCAAGATTAATAAATCATGCTCAAATAAAGTTTTCAATACAAAGTAAACGTATGAATCTAAAGAAAGGTACGCAAAATCTATCGTTTGTAAATATTTCACAAACACGCAAAAAAAAAACCAATTGTGTATATTTTGTACTCACTTATTATTCAGAATTAATTTTTCACCTTAAACACACTTGCCACGCTATTCTCAAAAGCAACTCCAATTTTAAAATGAATGTCGGAATGAAGATGCTTATGTTAGACAGCGAACATATTCCAAACAGAAACGCCAATATATGCTTTTCAATTTTTATATTTAATAGGTTTTGGTTTAACAATCATTAAAATTAGGTTAATAAAAAAAATTGATATACAAATACGTAGAGTTCACAGAAAATAAAAAAAAATTGGAATATTAACATGTGACTACAGTTAAGGTTAATTACGTTTATTTTAAATTATGATAAAATTAAACATTAATCGAAATAATAATGAACAAGGATTAACAAGAGTTCCTCATGTGATCTCTCTCCATTCTCTATAGAATTCCTGAAGAGCTTAAGTTTACTCCGTCCATCACTCTCTCTCAAAAACACTCTTTACTATTAAATAGTCTCTATAGAATTAGACTAGAGTGCAAGATTAGTGTGGGTTGTATTTTCATTATCGGATCTTGGAACATTTTAAATGCATCTAGATAAATCATTTATTAAATAGTTGTGTATGAAAAAGAAAGGAACCAGTTTGGAAAACTCCATCTTTGAGCCTATAAATAAAATTTCATTAATTTCAGTCCTTTAAAAACCAATGATTGTTGTAATTTCTTAATTTTCGTTTAAACGTTCGTAATTGACTTATTAATGCTAAGTTTTAGTGAGAGTGTCGTTTTTAGATAACGAAGCAAAACGGAATATAAATGAAAAAATCTAATGAAAAATTGGGTGAGAAAACTAAAAAAAACAAAATATTAAAATAGAACTTTGCTTTTCGGGTCTCAATGTTATTTATATTTGAACATTCAAATAAAATTTTTCAAGAAAATAATTTCGTTAAGTAGCATTGAAAATAAAAATTAATTTACTATTTTAATGATTGTAAAATTAAAATACTATTGTAATGTGATTTTCTAATTAAGATCGTGAGAAAAAAAAAGAATATGCTTTTATTATGAATTATCTTATTTCGATGTTAGATACTGCCAAAATCGTAACAATGAAATTTTAAATTATTGGAATAAGCGGATAGTGTTAGTTTATAAGTATTCAACATAAATGAAGAATTGAAGATACTTGGGAATGCAGTTTTCAGAAGTTATGTTATGATAAATTCTTACATTTCTTAAATTTATTGTTAGTTATCAAGTAAATAAATAAATGATAAATAGTTTGCGCGATGTTTCTTTATATTTAAGTTATTATAATAAAACAAGTTATATTACCGATTATGTTGTTGGTATTTAAGTTATAAAATAAGTAAAAGTATTTAATAACAGAATTTAATAATAATATATCTTCTTATAATATTGAAGTGGTAATTAATTTCTTTATCTTATGATAAACAGTCTCCTTTGTACTAGGAGTCAAAAAAGGTGGAAGAATGTTGGAGACTAGTTTCTGAAAAATACATGTCTGTATAGGTGTTTGTTCAAGATGATAGTTATGCTTCACATATGTTTATCAAGATGATGTGGATGTTCCCTGGGGAGAAAGAATAAGAAATTATTAAGTTGGTGCGGGGAGTCTTGGAGCGGAGGATGACGCTTACCTGCAGAAAAGTTTTTTAGAGGTAAAAATATTCTTTGTCCTAATAGATAAGTAACAGGTGTTGTTGTTCGTAATGTGATGGGCGTGTGAATTTCAGGGTTTCTGATTGTTAAGGAAGGTCTGTAGGATGGATCTTAACCCTGGGTGTCTGAGGGGTGGGGGAGATTAATTTATGCTAAAGTGGGTGTGTTGGATGTAATATCTGAGAAGGGCCTAGGTAAGTTGAGTATTCTAAGGAAATCTAGAAGGAAGGGGTGGTTGAGTGATGTTTAAGTCTTGTGTAAAAGGATGGATAACTTTTTGGGGAGAAGGTAAGAATTGGAAACTCTTTCATAGTGATCTTATATGTTCATGGGATGATGCTTCATTGGAAGTGGATTTCTTCCAGATGCTAAGAATTTTGATTTGGTAAAACGGAGCCGGTATGGTTGTTGTGAGAAATTTGTTTTGGTATTGTAGTTTCTCATGTGGAAGAACTTGTCGGTTGTTTGAAATTTACGAGTCGGTGTGGGAAGGTATGTGTAAAAGCAGTGGTTGGTTGTAGTTGGTGGTGACATTTTGTCGTATGTTGGTTTGTGTAGGGATATGTGTTTGGATGGAGCGTATATGGTTTAGTATGTTTCGTATAGGGTTGTGGAATTGTAATTTGATTGGAATTTTAAATGAAGGAGGTTTTGTTTTTGTATGTAGGTCGCCGTGGTGTTGTTGTTGGGGAAGGGTTGGAAATTATTTGTAACTTTAGATATTTTTACAATTCCTAGTGACCAATAAAGATTATTGAGGAAATTTAGACATTGGAGTAACAGATTGTAAGATAAGGAAAACGTAGATTTATAGGGCGTCGCATCTTTTGGGCAATTTGGGTTAGTTAAGCTTTAGGACTTTCCAAGATGTGAACTAAATCGCTTATTTTCATTTGGATAGCACCAATATTAAGTAGGTCTGTTTTAGGATTTGGTTTTTTCTGTTTCTGCTTCGTAATGTTCTCGATCTTGGTCCTAATTAAGTGGGCTCGCATCGGTAATTCCGTCAACTAATCATTTATGTACTTACGGGTGGTTGTGTAGAAGTAAACGGGATTGAATTAGTTGAGAGGTCCTCAAGGAAGGCGTTTTTATTTACAGTGTAAGGAGGAAGTGTGGGACCGGTAAGATGGCGAAATGTAGGTTGAATTTTATGCAGTTATGTATGTGGAAGGAATGTATGACCAGTCATTATGTTGTGTTGACATGTGTCAGTTGGATAATGCTTTAATCTTATGATTTCTTTTCAACCATGCATTACTATGGCGTGATCGCACAACTATCTTACTGCCTTAATTCGCATTGGCGACATATCCTTTTAAAAAGTTGGGAGGTTATTCCGGTCGCCGATCGAAATACATTAACCTTCGAGTAGAAGGCGACAGATTCCCTCATCTGGATAAGCTGTGCAATGTCTTTGATAGTGATGTGTTTGGGGGACAAGTTAACAATATCTAGTAAGAGAGTCTTATCATGCAAAGAATTATATTACATTGTAATTTCTGCATGTGGTAAAGGTCTACAAAATGTCTATGTAGGACCTCTGGAAAAAGGTCTAGGGGAGGGGGTATGCTTTTAATGGAAGGCGTTTTTGGAGTATCACTTAATGTTTTGCAGGAAGACCATGATATACAATAATCATTCTGTACAGTGTATGTAATTATGGGGAAAATGTAACGTTTCTCGAATTCTATTGGTTCTCTGCGTTTCCGCAGTTGTCCGCTGTTGCTAGGAGGCATTAGGGAGTGTTCGAGACGAGGGAATTATGTGTCTGCGTACTTGGTAGGGAAGACGTCCAAGACTGTGTTGGATAATGCACAAATGATCATCGATTAAACATGGAGTAAGTCACAGTCACTGAGAGGATAGTGTGTGTTCGGAAAGAGCTATCCTTTATGTTGTCAAACATGTCTGTTTGCTATTATCATCACTCTGTGTCAGACTATTACCCATGTCTTTTGTCATCATAACAATTTTTCTTTATCAAAGCGATAGTTCCACAGTAAGAATACAGGTATTTGTGCAAAGAATAAGAACGAGGAGGAGGAGGATTTCTACTTAAAAAGTCAGGAAATTTCTAATTGCATGTTGTAAATAATTGTGATCTAGAATTGTGCTTGCTTGCTTTCCATCTTTCTAAACGTCAGTAAGTTGTTTATGACGTATGAGGTGAATCAACGGTTGGTTATCCGTGATAATTGTAAGCGGATAACCGAATACCGTATTTTTGAACTTTTAAGCAAAGACTATGGCCAATGCTTCTTGTTCGATAGTTTTATAGTTAGCTTGGATTGTTTTTGCTGGGAGATGAAGATAATGACTTTTCTTTTGCATTCTCGTCTAATTGTATTAGGACAGCAACCGAGCCTAGGTTAGAGGCTCAAGTGTGAATATAAAATTCTTGGAGTAATCAGGATACTAATTTTGGTTTGACAGTAAAACTAATTATGCTTTAAGAAAGTATAGAATTTGCTCGGGTCCCCAAAAAAATGTTGCATTCTTTTGTAGTAATTTTGTTATAGGTTTGCAAGGACGAGTAGGAGGTCGATCAAAGTGTTATTAAAGTAGTTCAGGAAACCAGGTAAAGACCTAGTTTCTGCTACGTTAGTAGGAGGTTTGAATGTAGTAAGAGTCTGGAGTTTTATGGGGTCAAAGGAGATTCCGTCTTGGGAAATTTTAAAACCCAGAAAAAGGAGGCTGTTTCGTAGAAACTTACATTTAGCAAGTTTGATCTTCATCTTATTCTTTCTAAAAGATTGGAAAACCTTTTCTAAGTTACCGAAATGTTCTTTCAAAGTTTCCCCCAGTATTAAGACATCGTCCAAGAAGACTCTGCATGCGTCACCTAGGAGGTGAGACAACACCATTTCCATTGTCCTTGCGAACAATGGGGGTGCATTGGACAAACCAAAATTGAGTCTTGTTGGTCATTTTACTGACTCGCGGGTGCGGGCAAGGCTAAGTACGCGGTTGTGTCTCTTCCTCATTTTAGACCAATGTAGCGTCGAGAAGTCGAGACTGCTGAAATTTTGATTTCCCAGCCGTAGAGAGGATTCCATTAATCGCAGGGAAGGGAACGTCTAACACCGTGTGTCGTTAAATGTGCCTGTAATCCGGCCACAATCTTGGAGTGAGAGATTTTTCTTCACGGAATAATGACACGAGCAGAGGCTCGAATGGGGAACTACTAATTGGACGGATGTACCCTTTTTGTTGGGCGGACTTGATCAGATTCAGCGTGCGTATCTGGGTCAGCGCTATTATGGGGAGGCGGTACTGTGGTCGTTACAGTACTTTGGAGCGATTTTCTTTAAAGTTGTATGGAAATAATTTAGGTTAAAGACAATGGGGACTATCATAAATTTCTAGGCTATTTAATCTCTGGAAGTCATCAACAGATCACATTAACTTTTCTAATATCTGTATCTTTGTAATGTGGCTACAGCAAATTTCATTATTTTTGAAAACTTCCTGGACGAGTTTTTGAAAGTATTTCTAAGTTGGTTGGAGTTAAGCCTTTGGAAGAAGTTGCCAAATTTAATTGGACGTTGGGAGGGGTCGTCTCGAGAACTAATGATAGAACAACTGTACCAACTGACTGAGACCGAGAAAAATCCTATTTGAGGTCAAAGCGCAACTTTCGTGTTGAGAAACGCACTAATTTATGTTTCATGTGCGCACGAGAAAAGATCAAACCTTGCCTCTGGAGGCCGAACTCAGTACACTCAGCAAAAAGAAAGTTGCTGATATAGGTGTTCTCTGTGGACAGAATAAAATTGTCAGGAGGAGAAGTATGAGCAGTGGGGAAGAAGCTTTAACAGAAAGAGTGTTTAGAATATGAGCTATTTCTGTGTCTTCTAAAGTAGAAAATTATAGGAGACTCAGTATCAATATAAAAGATTGTTAGAGTAGAGAAATTACGTCGGTACTAGAGGCATAGTCTCTGTTATGTTACTTCTGTAGTTAAGCATGTATAGATGGGAGTTTCTATTTGGTAGAGGTTTATTGTCGCTAAGTGATATGGGGATAGGAGGTATTGTTGATTACTTCAATTGTATTTTTTGTTTGTAAGTTTATTCTTGGATTATTAAGAATTTGTAATCCTAGTAGAAGGAAAGGTGTACTAAAACCACAAAGATTGTCACATATGACTATTAAAGTTAACTGTATGTTTCCCGTGTAAAAGTTAAGTCACAAAATTATCAGTTACCATTTGGTAAAAATTACTAACCGTGATAGAACCGTAAATGTAATTTCTGTGGTTTTAATAGTATGTTATGTTAAATGTATCTTCATTCTCGCAAATGAAAGAGTAACCTGCAGAGCTTACTGTATACGCTAATCTAAAATCAGTTCTCTGTCTTCTAATGATAGTTTTGTAAATCATATTGCTTTAAAAATATAACGCGGGTCTTATTAGCGGATTTGCTTTGTGGGCATTATTTTAATAGGATTTGGCTATCATTAGTAAAAGCGGAAGATAGAGTAATATTTGAGATGGAATTAGTAGAGGTTTAGACGGAACTTTTGATAGGAAGAACTCAGTAATAGTTGGTGAGTAATAGTAGTCGTAGTAGGTAGCTAGGAGGAGGAGTGAGGAGGAGCGGGAGAGTAGAGGCAATGATCTCATGCGACAGAGTTTAGTTCGTATACCGGAGTTGGGGCATGTTATCAATTGTGGAGTAATTTATATCGGTCGTTATAAATCGCGGGACTGCGATTTTGCATCAACTTTCGAAGGAGTGCGCATAATTTGACACTGGTTTAGCGGCATGATGTTAGTAAATCGATGATGATTTGGCATTTAAGTTTTTCATGCATTGTAGTCAAGGAGGTTGCTAAAGATCCATAAGGTTAGAACAAATTCATGCTGTCTGTCATCCGAAGTAGAGTGTCCTGTATGTAGTAGAGACCCAAATATAAGGAATCGAAAGAAAGTTAAGTAACTCAAGCACGTAATCAGCAAGATCGTAAATTATTGTATCCGCAACGGTGATTAGGTTATCTTAGGTAGTACTTAATAGGATCAAAAAGTTTCAGTAGGTCAAGGCAAGGCGTTAGGCATCTTTATGATTCGTAGTGGATATAACTATAATGTTAGGCCTAGGGCTGAGGGTAGATAATTACTTTGGACAAATCGCATGCCGTAGTATTAGGTATATGGTTAGGCATAGTAGTTCCAAAATTGTAACACATAGACCCTATACAATATGGTGTCGTTTATAAACTTAGGCTAAATTGACTAACGCCAATTGGTAAAGATTTTGAAGCTGTTAGCCTGAAGGTAAAAGTCCATTTTGAGGAAAGCTGTTAGGCCTAGGTAAAGCATTTTGGAGACTGTTGGACGTAATTATAGCCATTTTGAATCGGTGTGATAGGCCTAGTACAGTACTTTCAGAATAGAAGTATAGCTAGTTGTTAGGAATGTAAGTTATAGGTACGAACATAGCGATTGAGCATTTTATGGTAGAGTAGCATATAGTAGTAAACATAGGTTAGACTAGTGGTAGGAGTAGATATAGTAGTAAACATTAGCGTTAGAGATAGTGTAGGTGAGTAGTTATAGGGCAAACATAGTGTTTAAGCACTAGTGGTAGGAGTAGAATATAGGTAGAATAAAATAGATTAGAGTATAGTAAGTAGGAGTATATTAAAGTTACCTCTAATTAGGATTTCAAATATCTTTTAGAATGAGGTTAGGAGGTAGAGTAGCACGTTAGTAATAGGATTAGATATAGTTAGGAGTACATAGGGATGTTACGCGGTTATAGAGGTAGAACGAGTAGCTAGAGTGTTCAGGTTTAGGGTATGAGATAGGTAGGATTTAGGTATAGGATTAGGCAATTGTAGGAGTAGTAGGATGTTAGGTATCAGGCGGTAGGAGTAGGCTAGGATGTTAAGCATAGGATTAGGGAATAGGTAGGATGTTAGAGTAATGGTTAGGAGTAGCTAAGTGCCGATGTTAGGTACTTAGGAGGTGAGGTAAGTAAAGTGTTAGTATAGGTTGCGAGAGTAAGGTTAAGACATAAGTAGGAATACTATCTATCTAGAATTGGGGAGAGGAGATGGTGTAGGAAAAAACATTATTAAAATACATGCCCTGTTGTTTTTTTTATTAGAAACAAAGTGTTAGGATAGTGTAACCTTCTATGTTTTTACTTCTTAAAATCATAACATACACTCATTATTACACCTGTGTATTTGTATCAGAACCAAGGTCTAGATTAGTGTTAACCCTCTGTTTTTCCTTTAAATAATATATATATTTCCCCAATAAATTTTATTAACTTATCACGTGCTGTTGGGCTAATCGGTCATCTAGCACCAAACTATCAAACTGTATATGGATTAAATTGGTTTGCACTTAACACGTTATTACATTTTATATTACAATAATTTTCACTATTGGTTTTATCCAGTTCACTGTGCTTGTGTAAAGAATATATCATATACAAACTTTCTTATACAATGTAACATTGGTAAACCTCGGATATTCGTATTATCCGGAACAAAATTCTTTATATCTAGTGTACCTAACGTGGGGTGTATTTGAGAATTCTTATCATCTCTTATGTGTGTCAATTTTATTGAAGATTGCGCTAATTAAAAATTTAATTAACTTTGCTTATTTATTTTAAGCAAATCCCCCTCATAATGAGAATTTCTTTCACTTTATTAAATTAAATTCTTTATTTAAACTTTTCTTCATTTATCACTAGACTTGGAGGCCGTGAATCGTTGGGAATTTTAATCAATTATCAAAGGAGGAAGGGGTGAGGAGAAAACAATTAGTGAGAAACACTAGGAATCACTGGTTCGTTGGAGGATCAGAATTGGACTTGCTCTGGTCACTCTTTTCGAAAAAGGATCCCGTGACTTCCGAACATTTAAAACAAGAGTTCTCAAAAGTTTCTCAATTGGGAGGCATGAGAGCGTCAGGTTGCTCTTCGTTTTCACTCAATAGTTGTGGTAGTTTGGGCATTGACTTGTCGTGAGTGGTAAGATATTGTGTGAGCTCTCAGGCGCAATACACCGGCAATAACTATTTAATGGTTGGGAAATTCTCCACTCTCGGAAGGAATCATCATGATTGGAAAATTTAAGTCTGTTTGGCATCTTCGTTTATTTTGATTTGGAGTACATTCGTAAAAATTGTAGTCGTAGTGGACCACTGATTGTATGGGACATCTTCATAGATGAGAAGAGTAATGATTAGGAGACTTTATCCTATCTTAATATGAGGTTCGAGCATATGTTTGGCTCGAGGAAGGAAGTTATGAGAGTGAAACTCAAGTCTTCTTGAAATGCCTTAATTGACTTTTATGAAATAGGGTGGACGTTTTCTTAGTCACATAAATACTCCGGACGGAGGAGTTAAAAATGGCTCACTTAAGTTTGTGATGGTCTTTTTATTTAATGATGAATTCGGCAATCGATATGAAATGAATATGCCAGTGATTTTGTCGGCAGTATTGTTTGTGAAAGCCTCAGCTATTCTCCGGTAAAACTATAAAATGAAATGGCAAGTGCAAGTTAAGATAAAGATTATTTCAAGTACCGTTAAATGGCGAACCTTCCACCTATCGCTTTTCTGCCCGATTCTACTCCTTGGCGAGGTCGGTAAATCCCCAAACCAGTAATTTCTTCTTCAGGTTGCGAGTTTTCTACTTGTTTGTAGATAGAGTTTAAAGTTAAAGCGCCAAAATGATTTGCAACATTTATTAAACGCGGGATAGGGATTATACCAACCATCTACCCACGCCACTGAGGAGTTAAAAGAAAATAAACATTAGTAGTTAAAAAGAGATCAGGACGTGCAGCGAAAAGGAGCACTTACTATCTCCTTAATATCACATTTAACTTGTATTCATCATGAGAAAAAAAATCAAAAGATAACTAAATACATATATTTTAAAATCTCCAAAAAAAAATGAATGTTAAAAAAATGTGGGTAAAAAAAGAAAGATATACGATAAAGTTTACTCTAAAATACAGTGCAGCTAAAAAAAAATGCAATGAACCAGGTTCGATCACATGCAGTTTAAAGAAACAGACTAATATAAAATGAGCCAAAAATTTACAGGCAGTTAAAATTAAAATATACATTAATTAGCGGTCAAGATCTTACAGAATTTTAAATGAAATTAATAATAAAAATGAGACAAAAGATTTCTACAGGGCGACCTTAAAATAAGATGCATATACCATAGATAATATACATTGCCAGTTAATCGTCGCATGCAGTAAAAAACGATTAATTTTTATCGATATTTAATTTTTATCTTGGACCTTAGATTAATGGCAAAATTTACATTAATTATGTTAAGTTTAAAAATGCTAGAGGGAATTGATTTTGCGAACCTAAAAATATTTATAGAAAAAATTAAAAAAAAATTATTATATTGAAGTAAGCTCTATATTTCTTAATTATTTATTTATATTTCTTATAGTTATTATAATTGTACAAAAAAAAAAATATTACACTATTCATAGTTTTTATTATAATTCTTATTGTATATAAATATCAATATTTTTATTAAAACTTTATTATAATTATTATAATCATCTATATTTATTAAATATTTAATGTTATTATTAGAAGTATTTAGTAAAAGTTAACCTTCTCGTTTTTAAATCTAATTTTAATATGATTAATATTATTTACATATTATTATGATGATTAAAATCATAAATTAATAAAATATTTATCTCTTAGGACTTAGATTTTATTAGTTATTAAAAATCAATATAATATTATTAATTTTTTTTTTTATATTTCTCTCTAATTATCTATTTTAATTATTATTTATATACCAATTATCATAATATTATATTACATATATATAATATATTAATATTTATATTAATTATTAAAAATTATTTTTATAATGGTTGTGATTAAAATATTTTGTTTTTGTATTATTATAAAATTATAATCCTGATAAAATTATTATCTAATTATTATTATATTATAAAATTATTATTATTATATATTTGATATTCTTTTTTATATTATTATATTATATTTTATATTATATTCTATTATTATTATTATAATTATTCATTATTATTATTGTTATTCATATTCTTATTATTAATTATTATTATTATTTTTTTATTATTATTACATTAATTATTATTTAATTAGTAGTAGTAGTTAGTATTATTATTATTAAAATTTATTTCTAAAAAATTATTATTGATTAAATTTATCGTATCTAGACATTATCTATTCGCCATACTATAACCATTATAGAACATATTTTCATATTTTTACTACTATTATAAAATTATTAATTTTTAATAAAAATATTTTTGAATTACTACTATAATTATATTATATAGACTATTATTATTTAAATATTATTATGGTGATCACAATCATTATAATGATTAAAGCTATTTATTATCATTCATGCTTGGTCTAGAAAGGAGATTAGGTCTCGTTATCTTCTAACACGTGCGCGCACACACACACAAGCTCAAGATTAATAAATCATGCTCAAATAAAGTTCTAACTTACCAAGAATCAAACGGTATAAAAGTACGCAAAATCTTAAATTATTTGTAATAATTTCACAAACAACCGCAAAAAAAAAAACAATTGTGATTATATTTTGTTATCACTTATTTCCAGAAATTAAATTTTCCAAACTTAAAATTGCACCTAATTCTCAAAGCCACCAATTTTAAAATGATTCATGAGAAGATGCTTATGAGACGCGAATTTCCCCAAAGGAAACGCAAATATCATGTTTTCAAGGTTTTATATTTAATTAAGGTTTTGTTAAATCATTAAAATAGTAATAAAAAAAATTTGGAAATATTAAATGTGACTACAGTTAATTAATTTACGTGTAAATATGAATAAATAAAATTAAATGAATAGAATGAACGAAATTCCCAAAAATCTTTCCCACGTGTCTTCAAATCTGAATTTTGTTATCGTAATGCATTTTTCAAAAAATCTTTTTAACGATGACGTTGATGGTTGATAATTCAGTAATTATGATATTTTTTTTTATCGATTTTGACTTGTAAATAGTTCTAATAATGTTTATCAATTATTGTTGTTGTAATGAAAAGGAAAGGAACCGTTTGGAAACTCCATCTTTGAGTCATATAAATAACATTCATTCTTTTCAGCTTAAAAAAAATGAGTGTAACGAAACTTTCAATATCTAGTTTGTTCGTTTTGATTTATTAACTTACTAAGTTCATGAAGTTTTCTAGAAAGACAAGTTACCATAAATAAGTTCAATGAATTGACAGTAAAATATAAAATATGACAAACAAACTAATATAGAACTTTGGCTTTCGGGCGTCTCATGTTATTTTAATGTACTTTGAACACGTGGATTTGAAAATTTCGAAAATGAGAGAATTGCTTGAAGCATTTGAATTAAAAATTATTTAACTATTTTTAATGAAAAAGGTATCTTTGCAATTCATCCCAAAAGTGTTTAACTAAAAGGAGCTGTATGTTCATGTTAGCATATTTTAATATATTTGTTGTTACCTCTTTTATCTATATATATTTTAATATATTTGTTGTTACCTCTTTTATCTTATTTATATATATATATATAATAATATAAGTATAATTATATTATATAGTATATATATATATATAATATATATATTATATATAATATATTATATATATATATATATATATAATATAGTAAATATATATATATATATATAATATATTAGTGATGCACGTAACATCCGCATCCGCTTGCGCGGATGTTGATGGTATATGTATGGTATGGTATGGTAAAACGAAAAGGGCTATCACTGGATAGATTAAACAAAGATTGAGTGAAAATTGTTTTAAATGTTACATTGCTCTATACTCTATAGCGTTAAGTGCTTCACATAATATCGGAATCAATGAATCTATCCCAGAAACCTGGAGTCATTCCCAGACCATTGCCCTTCCTACAACAATTTTCACCTTCGGCATTATAAAAATCGTTTGCAACTGAGGATTCCCATACTTTTACATCTGATTGTCTGATAGAAACCAAATTTATGATATTAAACCAATTTAACATATGTGGAGAACTAAATTTTTGTTTTCTTGTTTGTGTTTTCTGTTTGTGTGTGTGTGTTTTTTTTCCTTAGGTGGGTTAAGTTTCCTAAAAATCTATACATTTAAGCTAATATCTAGTTGTACGAAAGCAAACATTACTTGGGGAAGCTGTTGTTTCTATTAACTCTCAGCTGACAGAATTCAATGAAGAAAAGAAATATTTCTGTACTCCTGTTAGTCAGTGTTCTCTGGTCCTGTTCTTTAAGATTCTCTAAATTTAATGAGCCTGGATGTTCAAATGTGAACACCGCCTACAGTTAATTTCAATAGCTGTAGTAAGTCAAAAATTTCCCAAAGTATTACAATGCTTTTATGACACAAAATGCTAACTAGATTTTTTGACATTGAGCTCTTATCCATAATATATTTAGTATATGTTCTCGATTCCAATATTGTTGTTGATTTCGTTTGGTCTGAAGGTCCGGGTCGAGTATCCCATCCTCGTCTCTCAATGCCTTTGCATTCGCTTGAGTTCTCGGGTTGCCCTCTTCGTTTCACACCTGACAAAATCGTCTAGTACCCTGTAAATGCTGGCTTGGGAACGGGGAAAGGACTGTTTTTTACGGCGCGCTACGGGCGGACTGTGCATCATCCTTCCCGTGACTCAGTCTTGGCGCATTAGGGGCCGTCGTGTGCTATCGCCCGATTCTCGTGAATCACTACTACACTGCTGCTCTTCCGCTGGTGCTTACGACTGTCGTAGAACTGGGATATGTATGCTTCTTGGCAGAACACAGTGAGAAATGAGGAAATGTACAGATACACGTCTATGTGATGTTGGCGATATCGACGGTCGTCAGAAACTCGCAAACATAAATGCGTGCCGGACGGCGACTTACATCTCGGTTTAGATTAACGTGATCCGTGGACCTTATCCGTTGAACCAAAGAGTATCCGAAATAGAGCCAAGCAGACTTCCTGACTGATCGACTTCTCATCGTGGCACGACTCCGACGGTCATCCTGGGTCTCCAAGCGGCTACTACCTCTTAGTTCAAGTAAGTAATTCTCAAATACTAACAGGGAGTGCCAAAAGGTAAGGTAGCGTGTGGTCCTCCCTTACTCATTGTATTGGTCCGGTGATGTCTGGTGCTATCCCGGGGTTTCGTTTTTCCCAAGTTTCAGCTTAACTCCTGTTCGTGTTCTTCCTTGGCTTACCGCAAATAAAGTTGCAAAAATCGACGGAGCGGAGTTGGTATTATATCGCGCGAAGCAAGCTTTAATATATATTATTATTAGCAGCAGCATGCGCTTGCTTGGCGAGGCCTCAAAAAGGGAATGACAAAAAATAAATACGTCGAAGAATGATGCTTCGGGGTGCCCAGACGGAGGGGGACCTACCTGGATAGTCATATGCTGGTCACAAAGATTAAGCCATGCATGTCTGAGTACCTGCCGACCTTAGGCGAAACCGCGAATGGCTCAATAAATCAGTCACGATTTACGTTGATTTTGTAAATCCTTACTCGGATAACATGTGTAATTCTAGACTAATACGGCAACTAGATCTCCGACCCCGACCTTGCTCTCGCTCGTCGGGGAAGGGCGGCACTTGTTAGTAAACCAAAAACCCGGGACAGTGGGTGCGCAACTCTGCTGCTGTTCGCTGACTGCCTTCTCAGTTTCTAACTGTGGGCAGCCTCACAGCGCAGCACAGCATTTACCTCTCGTCCATTCCTCTTCGGTTATTTGGTGACTCCGGATATTTCTTACAAGCGGCGCTGAGCCTTTGTGCCGGCGCCGATCCACGATGTACTGCCTTATTCAGCTTCGTTCGATTGTAGTATCGCCTACCAATGGCTATGTAACGGGTAACGGAATTCAGGTTCGATCCAAGAGCTTGGAAACGGCTACACATCTAAGAATGCGCAGCACGCCAAATTACCCAAATCCGGCAAGGGAGGTAGTGACGCAATAACATGCGACTCTTCCGAGCTCGCAATCGAATGGATTCATGTAATAAAAATGGACAGATCCAAATTGGAGCCAAAGTCTGTGCCAAGCAGCCCTGTAATTCCAGCTCCAAAGCGTATATTAAAGTTGTGCGGTTAAAAAAGCTCGTAGTTGGAATTCTGATGCGCATTAAAAAACCCACCCAAAGGGGGGGGCGCGCTACTCGTCTACGGAGAGCTGCTCCCAAAGTGGTTCTTCCCGTGTCCCTCGGCCCAAAGCTTTCAGGTTACGCTTCTTCGTTTGTGGCAAGTGCCCGGAGTTTTAGAGCCAGTCCAACAACTCTTCCCGGCTCAGGTCGTCTACGCGCTCTCCCAGTCGTTCTTCGACGCGTTGGTTTTCTGTTTCGGCTGTTGCGCAAGCCGGTTTAGCGAGGGTCGAGCACAAGATATCCTTGCTTTTGAGCGAATCCCGTTTGCGCTGTTAGCTCGTAGCGTGCATATTTCGAGACGGTTTCTCTTATCCTCCCGGATAGATTCGGTTGATCCCGTTGCAACGACAGGCTTCGCTCTCCCCGTAAACCCTTCTCATTCTCCGTTCTCGCTCTCCCCGAGTTCTTCTTGAGCGCTCCCGTACAACCACCATTCGCTTACGCCGTCTTCTTTTAGTAGACGGTCCTCTCGGGCGGAGTGTTTCGAACTTTCTCGGTGCGACACAAACGCAAAAGTATCGATGACATCGCGAGTATGGTTCGTACCGGACTCGGCGCTGCTGTTTGTAGAGTTGTTCCCCCGGCTCTAAAAGCGGATCGGTTCGCAGATCCCCGATACAAACTCGTTATTTGTCCCCGCAGCCACTCAATCATACGGGTGCCACTCAAAAGGTTTGCAATTAACGTAGTTTCTTTACCGCCTCACCGCACGTGCTTGTGCCATACAGTCACTACGCGCTCTTCGTCTGTTCTTCGGAGGCGCCCTGCGCGTTCGCCCCGGTGTTCGGGTAAAGCTGCTGTTGCTTTCCTTCTATTTTCGGTTTCCCCTGCGCCTAATTCCTTACAAACGCGGATTTCCTCCCCTTTCCCGCCGTCGTATGGAAAAGGTTTAAGGCCCTTCGGATGTATTTCGCATTTGCTCTTTCGTCAGCGTACCCGGTGTATCCCTGCCGGCTCCGTGTTTAGAACAGTCGTCGCGTTCTCGCGGGGGTCTCTTTTCACCGAGTGTCCGAGTGGCCGACAAGTTCACTTTGAAAAAATTAGAGTACTCAGAGCGAATTAAAATATTTACGCCCGAATGGTAGCGCATAGAATGATGGAACAGGACCTCTGTCCCCCTTTTTCACCAACGGTCTTTCGGAACCAGGTAAATGATTAAAGGACAGACGGGCAAGAATTATGCGGACGCGAGAGGTGAAATCTTGAACCCTCGCAAACACTACTCGAAAAGCATTGCCAAAATTTTCATTAATCAAAACAAAGTAGAGGATCGAGCTAATCAATTACCCCCTAGTTCTAAACTATAAAACTATGCCAACTAACTATCCGTCGGCGTTCATTCCACGACCACGGAACCCCAGGAAAACCAAAGTTGGGGTTCGATAGTATGTGAAAAGCTGAACCTGAGAGGAATGGACGCAAGGGTACCACCAAGAATAGCGCCTGCGGCACTCAACACGGGGAAACTCACCAGGCCCGGACACTTGAAGGATTGAC
Organism: Trachelipus rathkii; assembly: GCA_015478945.1. NCBI lineage: Eukaryota > Metazoa > Arthropoda > Malacostraca > Isopoda > Trachelipodidae > Trachelipus > Trachelipus rathkii. The sequence continues at coordinate 135,272 of JABUQX010038072.1, forward strand.
AGATTGAGAGCTCTTCCTTGATTCGGTGGTTGGTGGTTATTTTTCCAGCGCCCTTTTTTTCCCTTTTTTTAAAAAAAAGGGTTTTTTTGTGGAAACATTGCTGGTTGATTCCGAAACGAACGAACTTCTACCCTCTAACTAGCGCGGATCGACTTCCCGAGATGGGTGTTCCGACGCGGGTTTGCGGCGGGTCACCCAGTGGCCCGTGCGTACTCCCAGGCGGCGGTCTAGGCCGCTGCCGCTGCTGCTTTCCGCAATGGGTAAGTGCGAAGCTGATAAGGATGGGAGTTACGGGCCGCGCGAACAGCCTCCCTCGTGGGGTAGCCCCGGTATCGTACTTACCTTCCGTCCGCTCTCATCTGCCTACTCTTTTCTGTGAGTAGTAGTCGCCGCGTACATCTCCTTTCGTGTCGAAGTTGCGCGGTTTCCTAGTCCCCGTCTGCTCGTTCGTCGCCTCAGCGAGCGCGTCCTCGTAATATCTTCTTAAGATCGGCCGTCTAGCCGCAAGAGAAAGCAATAACAGGTCTGTGATGCCCTTAGATGTACCTGGGCAGCACGGCGCGCTACAATGTAGGATCAACTCTTTCCCCCCCGGAAAGACCGTACCCGTGAAACCCCTACCGATTAGATTGGGATTGTTAATGTTTCCCATGAACGAGGAATTCCCAGAAAGCGCAAGTCATCAGCTTGCTCTGATTACGTCCCTGCCCTTGTAACCCGTCGCTACTACCGATTGAATGATTCAGTGAGGCATCGGACTGGCGGCTCCGGTACCGTCGTTCGACACCAAATCCGCTTCGCGGGCGATCGGCGGCACCTAGCTACGAAAATGTCCAACTTGATTATTTAGAGTGAAGTAATAAAGTCGTAACAAGTTTCGTAGGGTAAACCGCGAAGATCATGCGCCTTATGTGTGAGGGTCGTCTCGCAGGGTTAGCAGGCTATGTCAAAAACTGTCCTATAGACTATAGCAAAAATCAGCGAGTTAACATCGTTTCTCCCTCTACCAATTCTGTGGTTTTGAATAGAGTTCGGCGCTACTGTGCTACTAATGCGCAGCTACTGTTCTCACGCTCGCCTTAAACCTGCTGCACGGCATCCCATCAGGGTGTAAAGTTTTTGCCATTCGCGGATAGTTGACAGCAGGTGATTGTGCTGTTTTGCCGGCACTCCCTCTACCAACAACTATGGTGGTAAAAAGAGTGTCGCCGACAGCAGCACTATCACCACCCCCTTATCCCTAACGAAGGCATTATCCTTTATTCCTCTGTAGTACCTATGCTGCGGCGGCAGAAAAAAGTCGAAAACTCCCTCTACCGGAACCCCCAAAACTCTGGTGGTGTGAATAGAGTTGAGACTGCCGTGATACTGCCGTCCGTAGCTGATGTGCAGAAAATCAAAGCCAGTCGCCTCTTGCTGCTTCTGCATCAGCAGTAGCTCTACATCCTCTCCTACCTCTACCAACTCCAATAACAATGTTTTGGAATGTAAGTATTCGTAGCTTGTTACCGTGCTGCTGCTGCTCGCTGCGGCATCCAGCCGATGCTAGACTCTTGCTCACGCTTGGAGTCTTCAGTTGGTCTACCGAACTCCAGTAACTCTGGCTTTTTGGAAATAGAGTTTGGCCGGTTCCGCTATCGCAGCAGGTGTCGCCTTGTGCCGGTTTTGCTCAGAGTGTAAAGTTTGCCATTCGCCGCCTTTCTCGAGCGCAGGGCAGCAACTGAACAGTTGGATGCGGCCGCACAGCAGCAGCGCAGCTGGTAATGGAACGGACTGATTGCTACGTTCGCTTCCCCCTCCTTGTTTCTTTTCTTTCTGTCGTCGGTGGAGCAGCAGCAAGGCTCAGCAGCAGACTGAACAACAGTTTGATGGTGCGCGACAGCAGCAGCGCGCGCGTAACGGCGCTCACCAGCACGCGCGCCGCGCGCCCTGCGCACATGCGCCGCTCTGTTTCTGTTTTCTGTTTGTCTTCGGCTCCTCGTCCGCAGTCTCGTCATAGTAGTGGAAAGTTCCGCTAACCGTTGCGCGCCTTTTCTCGCACGCAGCAGGCCGACACGCCCTGCGCATCGCGCACATCCGGCGGCGCCGGCGGCCAGCAGCAGCCGCAGCGGGGTCGTGCGCTGCTCTAAACCTTCTCTTGTTCTCTGTTCTGTTCTGTTCGTTTCGGTGGCAGGCAGGCAGCAGGCAAGCAGACCGGAACAACAGTTGGAGTGATGGCGGCGACAGCAGCAGCGCAGCGGTGTTAATGGCTGGCTGGATTGCTTTACGTTTCGCTCCCTCCTTCTAGTTTTCTTTCTGTTCTGTTTCTGTTTGTCTGTCGGCTCCTCTTGAGTCTCGCTCATAGTCGGTGGAAAACTTTTCGAACCGTTGGCGTGCGCTTTTCTCGGAGCGGCAGCAGGCAGACTAAAACAACGTTGGATGGTGGCGCACACCAGCAGCGCACGTGGTTAATGGTGACTGGATTGCTACGTTTCGCTCCCCTCCTTCCCTTGTTCCTGTCGTTTCTGTTCGTTTCGTGGTGCAGGCACAGCAGGCAGCAGCGCAACCGAACAAACATTTGATGTGCGGCGACAGCAGCAGGCGCAACTTGGTTAATGCGCTGCTGGATGCTACGTTTGCCCCTCTTCTTAGTTTCTCTTGTCTGTTTTCGTTCTTTTTGTCTGTCGCTCCTCGTCGGTCTCGTCATATTGTGAAAAGTTTTTCGAACCCGTTGCCGCCTTTCTCGGAGCGCCGCAGGCAGACTAAAAACAACGTGATGTGGCCAGCACACAGCAGCGCACTGTAATGGCTGCTGTATTGCTACGTTCGCTCCCTCCTTCCTGTTCTCTGTTCGTTTCTGTTCGTTCGTGCAGGCGGCAGACAGCAGGCAGACCCGAACAACATTGGATGGTGCGGCGACAGCACAGCGCAGCGTGTAATGCTGCTGGATTGCTTACGTTCGCTCCCTCCTTCTTAGTTCTCTTTCTATGTTCTGTTCAGCCTATCTGTCCGCTCCTCGTTCCGAGTCTCGGTCATAATCGGTTGAAAACTTTTCGAACCGTTTGCGCGCCTTCTTCCAGCAGGCAGGCAGACTAAAACAACGGTTGGATGGGTGGCCCGACGCAGCAGCGCAAGCTGTAATGGCTGCTGGATTTGCCTTACCTTCGCTCCCCCTCCTTGTTTCTCGTCTTTCTGCGCGTTTGGGAGCAGCAGACAGACAGCAGCAGCAGCAACGGAACAAACATTTGAGTGGTGCGTCACAGCAGACAGCGCCGTGAATGCTCGCTGGATTGCTACGTTTCGCTCCCTCCTTCTTAGTTTCTCGTCGTTTTAGTTTCTGATTTGTCTGTCACAGCAAGCTAGTCTCGAGGCATCGTTCCTTATTCTCTTATACTATGCGACCGCCACTGGTGCTCCAACCGTAAAGTAGCAGTAGCGCATTTCGCTCTCCCTCTAACCGAACCCCAATAACTTGGGAGTTTGAATAGATGTTCGGCTGTCTCTTGCGGGCACACCAAGTCTTCTGCGAAACAAGTTTTGGCTAGCAACCCTGCGTTACGACATTTTGTCGCGAAACGAAGGCGCCCTCGATAGTATAATTAGCTCTGATCTTTGTAAGGCCTTCATCTGTCTAGCCTGCTTACGCATTCGTTCGAAAAGATTTTAACCGATAAGTCTCCCTCTCCCGGTTCTTCGTCCTACAACACGGAGAATAACATCAAACATTGGAATCCTGCTCGGTCGAAGGCAAAGAAACTTTTATAATCTCCGAAAGGCAAGTTCTGATGGTGCCAGTCGCCGCCAGGCAGCATCGGCAGTAGAAAGCGCAGTCCGTCTGCTACCTCTACCGAACTCCAATAACAATGTTTTGTTTGGAAATGTAGTCTTCTAATGCTGCTGCTGCTGCGTTCCGGCTTTAGTAGTGATATTTTGCCTGTGCGGTGCTGCGTCGTCTCTTCCTCTACCGAACTGCCAATTACAATGCTTTTGGAAAATTAGAGTTTGGCCGGTTCCGCTCTGCCAAGTCTGCTTACTTGGCTGTGCCTGCAGAAAAATGAAAGCAACCTCAACAGATCGTGGTGATTATATACGTCCCTGATGCAAAGCACATCAGCCAGTCTAGTCATCGCCTCCTACTCTACCGAAACTCAATACAATTGGTTCGTTTGAAATTGTAATAGTTCGGCCTAGTATGCACGCTCTTCAGGCTTAAGTATACAATGTTGCCTGCGTCCTGCGTCGTCCCCCTCTACCGGAACTCCAATTACAACTGGCTGTTTGGAAATGAGTTTCGGCGTTCCCCTCTCTCCGGCAAGTCTCTACTTGTGCTGTTTACTAAGTGTAAATTTTTGCATCTTCCTTATTCCTCTGCATACTTAAGCTTCGCGGCGCATAAAAAATCGAAACTCCCTCTACCGAACCCCCACTAACTCTGGTGGTTGGAAATAGAGTTAAGACTTAATGTTGCTTGGCTGCCGTCCGTTGCTGGTTGCGTGCAGAAAATGAAAGCAAAACATCAACAATCTGTGCGTGTGTTTACCAGTGCGCTGCACAGCACAGCAGGAGCAATGTCTAGTCACCTCTCCTACCTCTATCCCAACTCCAAAACAAGGTTTTTGAAATGTAGTACGTTTCGTCGTAGTACTTCTACTTGCCTGCGTGCGCTCAGCTTATAGCTGACATGTTGCCTGGCGGTGCTGCGTCGTCTCTCCCTCTACCGACTCCAACCACAATGGCTGTGAAATAGAGTTTCGGCCCTGTTCCGCCTGCAGCAAGTGCTGCTTACTTCTGTTGCGGCAGAAAACTGAAAGCAAAACTATCAACAGATCTGTGGTGTATATACCAAGCGCCGATGCAGCAGCACAGGAAGCCTCTTCATCGCTCTCCTTACCTCTACCGAACTCAATAACAATCGTTGTTTGGAAAGAGTATTCTGCGCAGTACTGCTCACTGCTGCTGCTTCAGCTTTATAGTGACATTTTTGCCTGGGCGTGCCTGCGTGCTCTCCCTTACCGAACTCCAATTACAATGCGTTGAAATAAGTTCGGCCGTTCCGCTCCTGCGTAAGTGCTGCCACTTGTGCGGTTTTCTAAGGTGTAATTTTTGCATCGTCCTTATTCCTCTGCAGTACTTTAGCTGCGGCGGCGGCTAAATAAAGTCGAAAAACTCCCTCTACCGAAACCCCACTAACTCTCGTGGTTTGGAAATAGAGTTAAGACTTTATGTTGCTGGGCTGCCTCCGTTGCTGGTGCGGGAAGAAAATGAAAGCAAACATCAAAATGATCTTGTGTGTGTGTATATACCAGTTCACCTGCCTCCAGCAGCAGCAGGGAGCAGTCTAGTCATCGCCTCCTACCTCTACGAACTCCAATAACATGGTTTTTTGAAATATTGTAGTAGTCGCTGCCTTATACTGCTTACTGCTCTGCTTGCTGCTTTAGGCTTTATAGTGACATTTGTTGCCTGGCCGGTGCTGCGTCGTCTCTCCCTCTACAAACGCCAAACAATGCTGTTTGAAATAGAGTTCGGCCGGTTCCGCTCTCGCAGCAAGTTGCTGCTACTTGTGCTGTCTGCTAGGGTGTAAAGGGTTGCCATTCGCGGATTTAGATGCTAGGCTGCTCTGCCGCTCTTAGATTGCTTTTCTCTTTCTCTCCTCGTTCGATGCTTAGGCGCTAAACGTTTTCAACGCAGGATTTTACTCAGATCCTCTCGATCCTTTACTAATGCGGCAAGCTCTAGTTAAAGGGGTAGGAATTTGGCATCCTGGACCAGATCGTTATCCGATTGTTGCCGATAGTTACCGAATAATAAATGAACAGAGGACAGTCGAGGCAAAGTAATCTAGCTACCAACGCAGCTAATCAATCTCAAAGTCCCGTGTATTCGTCCTTATCTCTGTAGTACCTAAGCTGCCCGGCAGAAAAAGTCAAAAACCCCTCTACCGAAACCCTCCACTAACTCTGGTGTTTGGAAATAGAGTAAGACTTTACTGTTGCTGGCTGCCGTCCGTAGCGGGTGCGTGCAGAAAATGAAAGCAAACATATCATCACAAATGTGATACCAATCGCCTGCTGCAGCAGCAGCAGAACAGCAGCAGCAGCTCTCACCTCTCCTTACCTCACTAACTCTCCAATTCAATGGTTTGTTTGCAAATGTAGTAGTTCGTGCGCAGTACTGCTTACTGCTCTGTCAGGCTTTAGAGTGACATTTGTAGCTGGCGTGCCCCGTCGTCTCCCTCTACAACTCAATAACAATGCTGTTTGAAATAGAGTTTCGGCCGTTCCGCTGGTCGCTACTTGTGCTGTGTTAATTTGCGTTGCCTTTCACGAGAGATTAAAAGCTTCTTATTCGCCCCCCCGTTGAACTTTCTTTCCCGAAGTATCATCATATGGTTAATGCACTGTACAGCGGCGATCTTCCCTCCTCTCCTTTTGCTCTTAACTGAAACGGAGAAAATATGGAATAAAACAAATAAACAACTCGTGTTAGGGGATAGGCTCGTGGGTCGACGAAGACCTTTGCAATATGCGGATTAACCCGTCTTGCAATACTTCAATCACAGGTCCGACAGGCCGCGCCCGCAATCCCGAAGGAATGCGTGTTCGGGCAGCGTAAGACTTTCCAAGACGCTATTTTTTAGCAGTGGTCAAATGCCTCGGTCTTGGGGTTCTTACCACACCTCATTCAGCGAGTTTTTCTTTATTTGGGACGTTATCTCTTTTTTTATTCACTAAGGATAACGCTCATAAGTTGCGGGAAAGAAAAACTCAAAAAAATCGCATCTTTCCCAGAGGCACTCCTGGCAAGTGTCGTTTTTAACTAGAGATTCTTTTTCGTTCTCTGTACGTGAAAACACTTCCAATTGCAAAAGCCATAAGAGTGCACAAATGTCTCGCCAGGGAGTTTCGTCACGAAAGCTCCGTCTCATTGTCATTCTCTCTAATCACTCACGTTAAGAGACTAATTACCCTGGACGTATTATAGGCGTTGAGGCTTGGCGAAAGAAGCGTATATCGTGGCCGTGTGAGATCCCCGGTTCTATTTATTGCTGGGAAACTTGATCGACTCCGCGCAAACGACTACGCGGATCTATGAGGTCGTTATCCCAAATATCTATTATGCTCCCCGCCTCACCTCGTTATTACTGCCTGAAGGACGCTATTTGTGCAAGAGAGCTCAACGAACACACACCTCATCGCCGTTTTTGCCGCTGCGGCTGAGATAGGCCGGGTCGCATACTAGTTGAGTGGAAGGCTAACCAATGTTCTCCTTCTCGCGGAATTCAATAAAGAGACGGGATTGTTCACATGGAGACGGAAGCC